>VDFB02331223.1:0-17432 GCA_007258455.2 Sequoia sempervirens
TGCAGATAAACATCTGCACATCTCTAGCATCACTCACAATTGATTTGATCTAGCTGATTTTACCCATGTCCTTAAGTGCATTATTCATAGCATGCACACAGCAAGGAGTCCACCAAATGTGTCTATAGGCTGCCTCAACCAACTTCCCTACAGCTCTACACACATGGGCCGCATCTGTCACTACCTGCACCACATTCTGTGGCCCAACCTCCTCTATGGCATCCTTGAGAATCTGGAATTGATAATGAGCATCCTTGCTATGCCCTGAACAATCAATAGCCCTAAGGAAATAAGGGCCCGCTGTAGATGTGACCATGATGTTGATGAGTGGACGATGCCTAATGTCCGACCACCCATCCATGACTATGCTGCATCCACTTGAGACCTAGGTTCTCTTCATCTTCTCCATCAAAATATTAATCTTGGAATAGTTCTGATCCAAGATTGTTGTCCTCAATTTAGTTTCCCCTGGTGGCACATATGATGGTCCCGCCCTTATTACCTTTGACATAGCTTCCTTGTAATAAGGAGAGCGAGCCACATGGAATGGAATGCCATTGGCAAAGAAGAATTTGCCAATAGCATCATCTGCCTCATCCTTCGCTTGTGCATTGAATAAATCTGCCAATGGTTGTGAACTTGAAGATGCCACTTTACGTTTCCCCTTAGGCTCTCCTACACCTGAACTGAATGGATTTGGTGGCCTTTGACTCTGCAAAGTAGAAGTAGAAACTGCTGCAATCTGATCACCCTTACTCCTATGTGCCAATGTAGCTGTCATAGGTGTTGCTTCCTCATTAGAACCCCATAATTTTAAAATTTCAGCTTTATACTTTGTATTTTTTTCCACCTTCCTACAAACATCTACACCTTTGCTTCGAATAAGAAGAAAGTGAGCATTAGTTCTAGTAATGCTCCCAAACCAGTCAAGATGACAAAGGTGGCACTTCCACTTTCTGGTGCCCCCACGTGCCCCAGGCTGTTTCGGCATCTTAGTTGCAAATTGTTTTAATGGTGATTTTGGATCAAAGGAGCCCTTGGCATATCTTTGGAGGATTTTTGAAGGGCATTTATCTTTTCTACTCTCAATAGAACCTGCTTCAGCTTGAGTCTGAGTATTTGAGTCATGTTCACCCTCGTCTAGTTCTATTTGAAAATCTGAATCATCAGATTCATTTTCACTTCCACTTCCAATTTCTGCTTCAACCTCTTCACCCTCAACCTCATCGTCACTTCTATTGATTGAACTCATTATGATAATGTCAAATGAGGCTGCAAAAAAGATTTAAAAACAAAATCAGACCTCTATAATTTATTGCAAAAGATGAAAATAAAAAAACAGTATGATGTATCAGAAATTTTAAATTTTGAAATCAGATTATCAGAAATTGAAATTCTGAAAATTTCTGAATTTTTGATAATCTGATTTGAGATTTCCATTTCAAAGTTTTAACTTTTAAATTTAAATTGACAGCATGCCTCAAAGAGATGTCATCTAATGGAATGCAATGATTGGAGGATATGCACAAAATGGATTTGCTAAAGAGGCTGAAATTGGAGGATATGCACAAAATGGATTTGCTAAAGAGGCTTTAGAAACTTTCAGCCTTAAGGAAAAAATTAAAATGAAACATTGAAAATGCAACTGGCAGGTGTAAAGCTGAACTTTGCCTGTGAGTGTGAAGTTGTGAACTTTTTGACAGTATCTGAGTATAGAGGAATTTTGTCAGATGTTGTAGTTGCAACTGCCCTAGTAGACATGTATGCAAAATGCCAAAATGCCAAAATGTGGAAGCATATATAAGACGTGAACTTTTTGACATTATGCCTCAACTTCAAGGCTCAAAGAGATGTCATGTCAATTCTCATGGAATGCAATGATTGCAGGATATGCAGTTGCACATAATGGATGCATTCAAAACAGTGGACTATACATTTTAATATTTATTATTTTATGATTTAAATTTTTTTTTAAAATTAAAATTAATAATAATAATTATTAATTTATTCAATTTTTATGGCTCCTGTGTATGCAAAATGTGGAAGCAGCAGCAGCGAGTCTTTGAGGGCGTACCGATGATGCGGGCCGCCCTCTCCGCGGAGATGTCATGTGGCGGCTTACATATCCGACCATTACGCATTCCGCTGGCCGGACATCTCTATGAGTCGATCAAAACGGCCCGGCTTCGCAAACCATGACCGCGCCATGGTGGACCTCTACGATCCAACCGCGCGCCCGGTTGCAGTGCTTCTACATTTTGCATACACGGGAGTCAGGAGCCAAAACGGAGGGTGGAGGAAAAAACCAGAAAAACAAAACCTAGATAAGTTAGAAAAATAAAATACCTCAAATCCTGAGTCGAATGCACTAGTCGAAAAACCCTGCTGACTGTAAAATTTGATCTCCAAACTCCAAATGCAAATCTCCTGTGTTCACTTTCTTGAAGTTTCAGTGTTCTCTGCGGAAGCTCCAGTCGCATGATGAAGACTCAGAAGACAAAAAAAATCATCAAATAAAACTTTAGGTTATAAACTTTTATGTTTTTAAATTTTTAACACAAACTTATTATTAAATTTTTTTTTGAGGAGACGTTTCTCATATGGAGGAGACGTAGGTAAGTTTCCTGGGCGTTTCCCTGGCGTCTCCCTACCAGAAACTGCAGGGAAATGTCTCCCTCTAGGAGGAATGTTTTGGAGACGGCGAGGGTACTTGGAGACAGCGGGGGGACGACGGAGGGACGTTTCCCTGGCGTCACCCAATCTCGGAAACGTCCCCGTCTCAGGTGTGCGTGGTTTTTTGGGGGGGACGCATCCCCGTGGAACACTGCAAATAACTGAAAGCAGCCACTTGTTCACTGGGGTAAGTATGAAATCTCCAAAGCATGAAAGGAAACATCCGCTTATTTAGCAGGAATTACAACTAGCAAAGAAAGTCTTTGGCGGCAAGCTGATCAAAGCAAAAGGAAAGATCCTCCACTTATTCAGTGGGCATAACATGAAAGCAAAGAAAGTTCATCCACTTATTTAGCGGGAATCTGTTTATGCAATAGGCAATAAGAGGCCATTTATTTAGTGGAGTTATCAATGAAAACCAAAGACGAGCAATTCACAGAATGGTACTACCAAGTCAGCATTACAATGAGTTCAATACAAATAATTTCAGAATGTCATAAGCTGCTGCTACAATGTGAGAATAATGAGAAACTCTTGGAACAACACCCCAAAATGAAACCCAACATGAAACAATGTATTCCCAACAAAGTACTATCAATTATACCTCATGAGGTGACCCCCAAATAACCGTGATTGGTTTGAAACACTGCTGCTACAGGTTTGATATGCTACAACAAGTCTGAAAACACCTTGGACAGCAAGCATGAATTTGGCACGTACTGTAATGTCCCCTTCTCGCTCCCGAGCAGTATTGAGACTCAATTAGCCTATTCCCAAGTCCTCGTAGGCTAGTTGACGTGGTTAGGGGACTAAGTTGCCAACATTGATGTCAGTTTGGTGTTTGTTTGGAGGGGTTACTATTTATAGTAGTGGCTAGTTTCAGCGTTGTCATCTTCAGTTGGTCACGTTGTTCCCAGTGGTCTTCATTTTTGCTCAATTCTGAGCATTTGGCTTCCACTTACTATTTATAGCAGTGCTATTTTTAGTAAGTCACCATTGGGAGTTGGATTCCAGGCTTGGTCATTGGCAGCAGCATTTTAATCCAGTTTCAGTTGGTGAGCCTAAGGGTGCAGTTTAATATTTATTTTATTCGATCACCTTGGCATTTTAATTAAGTTGAAATATAAAGTTATGTTATAACTTAAAGCAAGGGATAAAGTGGTCATCAGAAAGGACCAAGGGCGCCTAGTGGGATAACATAAAGTTGTTTTAAAGTCAATTTAAATTAAAATATTCACCCTTGGAGCTAGATGCCATGTGAAGAGAAGAAATAATTTGAGTTTAAATATTTAAAAGTGAATCTCCAAGGGGGATGCCAAAATGAGGGAGTGAGACATTAAAATATTAAAAGTTAAAAATGAGAAGAGGGGCGCCCAACTCTTAGGAAGAAATGAAATGTTTTTTGGAGTCCAGAACCCCTAAGCTTTTAAAAATGAAGTTGGCTCTCATTTTTCTTTATGCAGACTTGACAACATATTGAAATGCTACTGGATTTTCATTTGGTTGCTGGGAAACTTTGTTTCGACGAAAACCCTCCATTGTTGGTCTGATTTCGGTGGTGAAATACCCACCCTAGTCAGATATTGGTGCTGGTTATAAATTTATTTCAACAGGAACTTCAAGGATTGATCTACAGGAGAGAAAACATGAAGATTTTTCAGTACTTTTAGGAGTTTTTGGTGTGCTTGGGTTTAGCCTCAATTTTGGTGTGATTTTTTGAAGTTTTGGAGTGATATTTTGGATTTCTGGATGTTTTCAGTGATGGGTCTAAAACAGGGTTTTTTCTCATAACTTATTATTAGTTGGAGATTTCATTCTGGGCACTTCACCTAATTGCAACCTGTCCTTGGGCGATTCCAAAGAGCATAAGTTTGTATTTTTTAGTGGAGGAAATGAATTTTTAGAAGGGGTCAAACTTCTGCAAGGGCGCCATCAGCTTCAGGGAAAAAAATAATTTCTGGTCTGCACATGTGGAGGCTGCTTTCAGGACTTGAACCCTACGAAGCAGGTCCCTAGACGTTGATGATTGAGGGGTTAATATGAGGACATGGCTGGAGTCGACTTGGTGCTTCATTAGTGTCATCATGCTGCTGAAACAGGTTCTTAAAATCTGTTTATCATGTGTAAAAGTTCTGATATAAAACAAAAAATAATATGATTTTGTTATTTGCTCCATGTTATTGAAGAAATAGTGTTGTTTTAAAAATACTTGTTCTTCTACAAAATTTCCTTTATGTTATGTATCACTGAAATGCATTGAGAAAACAAACACAAACTTCATTGAGCAAACACAAGCAACAAACAATCAATTCAAAGAAAAAAACACATCAACTAGCCTACGAGGACTTGGGAATAGGCTAATTGAGTCTCAATACTGCTCAGGAGCGAGAAGGGAACATTACAAGTACTCCAAGAAAATCACCAAATCACCATAGAACTCCCTTGTGATACTTGCAAGGCAATGATTCGGTCTAAATGCATTGAGTCCCCTAACCACATCAACTAGCCTACGAGGACTCGGGAATAGGCTAATTGAGTCTCAATATTGCTCAGGAGCGAGAAGGGGACATTTACACGTACTCCAAGAAAATCACCAAATCACCATAGAACTCCCATGTGATACTTGCAAGGCAATGATTAATTCTAGGTGCCCCCAAAACAAACTGAACAATAGGGAAAGAGGCAGATTCCTGTCACAAACTCCAATGCACAATAGCCCAAAATTGGTACGGCTAGCAAGAGGGCCGATCAACCCTCAAAATTTGTTATTATCACAAGGGGTGATATTTTGGATTTCTGGATGTTTTCAGTGATGGGTCTGAAACATGGTTTTTGTTCATAACTTATTTTCAGTTGGAGATTTCATTCTGGGCACTTCACCTAATTGCAACATGTCCTTGGGCTATTCCAAAGAGCATAAGTTTGTATTTTTTAGTGGGTTTTTGCTCTGATACAACTGTAGTAAGGCACCCCTGTTTTTTTTTGGAATTGATTGTTTGCTGCTTGTGTTTGCTCAATGAAGTTTGTGTTTGTTTTCTCAATGCATTTCAGTGATACATAACATAAAGGAAATTTTGCAGAAGAACAAGTATTTTTAAAACAACACTATTTCTTCAATAACATGGAGCAAATAACAAAATCATATTATTTTCTGTTTTATATCAGAACTTTTACACATGATAAACAGATTTTAAGAACCTGTTTCGGCAGCATGATGACACTAATGAAGCACCAGGTCGACTCCAGCCATGTCCTCATATTAACCCCTCAATCATCAACATCTAGGGACCTTCTTGGTAGGGTTCAAGTCCTGAAAGCAGCCTCCACATGTGTAGACTAGAAATGAGTTTTTTCCCTGAAGTTGATGGCGCCCTTGCAGAAGTTCGACCCCTTCTAAAAATTCATTTCCTCCACTAAAAAATACAAACTTATGCTCTTTGGAATCGCCCAAGGACAGGTTGCAATTAGGTGAAGTGCCCAGAATGAAATATCCAACTGATAATAAGTTATGAGCAAAAACCCTGCTTCAGACCCATCACTGAAAACATTCAAACATCCAAAATATCATTCCAAAACTTTAAAAAATCACACCAAAACTGAGGCTAAACCCAAGCACACCAAAAACTCTTAAAAGTACTGAAAAATCTTTATGTTTTCTCACCTGTAGATCAATCCTTGAAGTTCCTGTTGAAATAAATTTGTAACCAGCACCAATATCTGACTAGGGTGGGTATTTCACCACCGAAATCAGCCCAACAATGGAGGGTTTTCGTCCTCACAATGTTTCCCAGCAACCAGATGAAAATCCAACAGCATTTGAGTATGTTGTCAAGTCTGCATAAAGAAAAATGAGAGCCAACTTCATTTTTAAAAGCTTAGGGGTTCTGGACTCCAAAAAACATTTCATTTCTTCCTAAGAGTTGGGCGCCCCTCTTCTCATTTTTAACTTTTAATATTTTAATGTCTCACTCCCTCATTTTGACGTCCCCCTTGGAGATTCACTTTTAAATATTTAAACTCAAATTATTTCTTCTCTTCACATGGCGTCTAGCTCCAAGGGTGAATATTTTAATTTAAATTGACTTTAAAACAACTTTATGTTATCCCACTAGGCGCCCTTGGTCCTTTCTGATGACCACTTTATCCCTTGCTTCAAGTTATAACATAACTTTATATTTCAACTTAATTAAAATGCCAAGGTGATCGAATAAAATAAATATTAAACTGCGCCCTTAGGCTCACCAACTGAAACTGGATTGAAATGCTGCTGCCAATGACCAAGCCTGGAATCCCAACTCCCAATGGTGACTTACTAAAAATAGCACTGCTATAAATAGTTAGTGGAAGCCAAATGCTCAGAATTGAGCAAAACTGAAGATCACTGGGAACAACGTGACCAACTGAAGATGACAACGCTGAAACCGGCCACTGCTATAAATAGTAACCCCTCCAAACAAACACCAAACTGACATCAATGTTGGCAACTGAGTCCGCTAACCACACCATCTAGCCTACAAGGACTCGGGAATAGGCTAATTGAGTCTCAATACTGCTGAGGAGCGAGAAGGGGACATCCTTTATGTTATGTATCACTGAAATGCATTGAAAAAACAAACAGAAACTTCATTGAGCAAACACAAGCAACAAACAATCAATTCCAAAAAAAAACACATCAACTAGCCTACGAGGACTCGAGAATAGGCTAATTGAGTCTCAATACTACTCAGGAGTGAGAAGGGGACATTACACGTACTCCAAGAAAATCACCAAATCACCATAGAACTCCCTTGTGATACTTGCAAGGCAATGATTTGGTCTAAATGCATTGAGTCCCCTAACCACATCAACTAGCCTACGAGGGCTCGGGAATAGGCTAATTGAGTCACAATATTGCTCAGGAGCGAGAAGGGGACATTACACGTACTCCAAGAAAATCACCAAATCACCAAAGAACATCCTTGTGATACTTACAAGGCAATGATTTGGTCTAGGTGCCTCTAAAACAAACTGAACAACAGGGAAAGAGGCAAATTTCTGTCACAAACTCCAATGCACAATAGCTCTAAATTGGTACGGCTAGCAAGAGGGGTGATCAGCCCTAAAAATTCCAACTCTCTCCGAAAAATCTGCAATTTGGTGAAATAGGTCGCCCTAGAGAGAAGAATAATATGAGCCAATAACCACAAAATGTTAGGCACTGTTCAAATCAGTACAAGCAACTTGCTGGTTCGGCCTAGACGTGGAAAATGGAATGACCATTAAACTGAAAACTCCAGAAAGTCACTCCAAAATGCACCCAATTGCTGCAAATCAATACTTGTTCTACATTGAGCAAATACAAGCAGCAAACAATCAATTCCAAGAAAAAAACACATCAACTAGCCTACGAGGACTCGGGAATAGGCTAATTGAGTCTCAATACTGCTCAGGAGCGAGAAGGGGACATTACACGTACTCCAAGAAAATTACCAAATCACCATAGAACTCCCTTGTGATACTTGCAAGGCAATGATTTGTTCTAAATGCATTGAGTCCCCTAACCACATCAACTAGCCTACGAGGACTTGGGAATAGGCTAATTGAGTCTCAATACTGCTCAAGAGCGAGAAGGGGACATTACACGTACTCCAAGAAAATCACCAAATCATCATAGAACTCCCTTGTGATACTTGCAAGGCAATGATTCGGTCTAGGTGCTTCCAAAACAAACTGAACAACAGGGAAAGAGGCAGATTTCTGTCACAAACTCCAATGCACAATAGCTCTAAATTGGTACGGCTAGCAAGAGGGGCGATTAGCCCTCAAAATTCCAACTCTCTCTGAAAAATCTGCAAGTTGGTGAAACAGGTCACCCTAGAGAGAAGAATAATATTAGCCAATACCCACAAACTGAAATATACCGAGCCAATGTTTTTTCGAATTTTCAATTGCAAGATGCAATTAACAAGCACCCGTTAAGGTTAGCTCATAAACCAAAACGATGCTGAAAGCAACTCTAACCAGAATGTACACCAGGATCCCGATGTGGGCAAGGTGTGAGCATTGGTCAGAGGGTCTTAAAGGAAATGCTGAAATAAGAACTCTAACCAAGAAATGCGTCGGCGAACGACGGGCATATGGTCAGAGGATCCCTATCTATTGCAATACTGAAAATAACTCAACACCAAGTATGTGCTACTCAATCCATGATGGATACGAGGCGACCATATGGCGGAGACTTATGAAATTACAATGCAAATTAAGTAAACAGGCGGCAAGCCAACCTCTTCCACTTATTCAGTGGGCAGTTACAAACATGAGATTAGCAAGGATAAGAATGATGCTGACAGTACTACTGTTCAGCTTACAATAGCAGAGATTTATCTGTTAAGTTCAAGATAAGAGTGTTCTCAATGCTGCAACAAAGTACAATGCTTTCCTTAATGCTCCCAATGTCTCTCCCTTTCTAGACCTAACTTAAATGATAGATTCTATGCAAGCTGTTATGACAGAACCAAGACTGAAAATGATAACCAGCAGTACAGTAACTCAAAGAAATGCACACAACTCACTCACCACTCACCCAAATTACATGAAATCTGATGCAAATCATTCCTATGATGAAGGCGCCCAAGCTGAAAACACAAAACAGAACCTAAATGCAGATATTTATTTCTTGCACGAATTCTAATGACACTAAAGATGGTACAGCTGCAAGGAGGGGCGATTTTGCCTTAGTAAATTGTAGACTTCAGAAAAAATTCCAAATCTTCTCTGGAAGGGGTGCCCTTGCCTAGCAATTGCATGGGTAAACTACCCAAAACCAAAAGAAATTCACACAATGACTTATGAGATAAAAACCAAATCTGCAACTCAAACCAGCAACTCCATTTTTTTTGATTATTTTGCAAATAAAGGGATTACAATGCATAAACAACAGCTGAAAGCAAACTCACTACAAAATCACTCAAAAACAAGCAAACCTCTCCACTAGGTGCTATCTCACAAGCACGAAGTTGAGCCAAGCTAGGAGGCATTCATTCCTCGAAGCAATCCTCTCACCATTTCGGCAGCATAACTTTACTCAAGATGTTGGATGATGGAAATGAAGACCAAGACCTCCTTTTATAAACTTGTGATGACTTTCCAGAAGCTTCTAGAAACCCTGCTTTTCAAATTTTGAAGTAACTCCTTTTCCCTCCAAAGATGGTGTCCCATTTTGACTTAGAGCAATTTGACTTTTAATTTAAAATAATCTCTCACCAAGGAAGGGTGTACTTTTTCAAGCAATTGATTTTTGAACCTTAGGAAATATAAAATACCTTCATGAGGCGCCACCCCCTCAAAGTCCCCTTTTCAAGAACAACTTTAAGTTGTTTCCACTAGACCAAGGGGTTACTTTATTAAAATATAACTTTAAAATATAACATTTAAATCAACTGGACAAATCTCACCAAAAATGTTTCGCAAGGTCAAGATTGATCAAACCAACTGAAATGTCAGAAGATGAGAGCCAATCTGTGCCGAAGCCAACAGGACCACTGCTAGAAATAGAATTTACTAAAAATAGTAAATTCGTGAAAGTGCTCAGAATGCCAGGAAGAACACATCACCGAAAAGCTCACGAAAAACCCAGAAGGAATCCGCAGTTCAATCACCAATCCATGAGCACAAGAAACCACCAACCCAGAAACCCTAATTTCACCACCGAGAAGCCTACGGGCCTCCAGAATAGGCCAACGGTCAAAACAGAAGAAGTCATGTTTGAGAAGGGGACATTACACAAACACAAACTTCATTGAGAAAACAAAGACAAACTTCAGGGAATAGGCTAATTGAGTCCCCTGACCACATCAACTAGCCTACGAGGACTTGGGAATAGGCTAATTGAGTCTCAATACTGCTCAAGAGTGAGAAGGGGACATTACTCGTACTCCAAGAAAATCACCAAATCACCATAGAACTCCTTTGTGATACTTGCAATGCAATGATTCGGTCTAAATGCATTGAGTCCCCTAACCACATCAACTAGCCTACAAGGACTCAGGAATAGGCTAATTGAGTCTCAATACTGCTCAGGAGCGAGAAGGGGACATTACATGTACTCCAAGAAAATCGCCAAATCACCATAGAACTCCCTTGTGATACTTGCAAGGCAATGATTCGGTCTAAATGCATTGAGTCCCCTAACCGCATCAACTAGACTACGAGGACTCGGGAATAGGCTAATTGAGTCTCAATACTGCTCGGGAGCGAGAAGGGGACATTACACGTACTCCAAGAAAATCACCAAATCACCATAGAACTCCCTTGTGATACTTGCAAGGCAATGATTCAGTCTAGGTGCCTCCAAAACAAACTGAAGAATAGGGAAAGAGGCAAATTTCTGTCACAAACTCCAATGCACAATAGCCCAAAATTGGTACGGCTAGGAAGAGGGGTGATCAGCCCTCAAAATTCTTACTCTTCGAAAAATCTGCAACTTGGTGAAACAGGTCACCCTAGAGAGAAGAATAATATGAGCCAATACCGGCCTAGATGTGGAAAATGGAATAACCAGCAAACTGAAAACTCCAGAAACTCACCCCAAAATGCACCCAATTGCTGCAAATCAATACTCACACCAAAATATGTATAGCTAGAAAACATCATAATAAGCCAAAACTGAAAATAAACTGAAAGCCATCACCAGTAAGCTCAAATGGCTACTCCTATAGTGAAGTGACACCCACATCTAGCTAAGGAGTATCTTGCAACTCCAAAACTAGAGCCAATCTTGAGGGTTTTCATCCTCAAAGCCCAAGGATTCAACACCAATTCAGCAGCACTTCGTTATCTTCAAATTGCATAATCCAAATGAGAGCATAGAGAGGGTTTAAATAGAAATTAGGGCTGCAAACTTCAAATTCCTTTTCCCTCCAAATGGGACGCCCATCTCAAGGAAATAATATTTTATTTCAATTTTCACTTAAGTTCTCCAACTTTGGCATCCACCTTAGAATGAGCAAGTTCACTTTTTAAAATCAACTTAAGTCATCAAACCTAGGCGTGGGGGTACAAGGGGTCATTTTTGAACTTTATGACTTAAGTTATAATATTGCCTTTTTTGAACTCCAAAGATAGTGGATGAATAAACTACCAAAAATATCAAGACTCACCAACTGAAATTGTCAACCACTGCCAGAACTGGAAACTCTGCATTGTACTATTGGTAGGGCCAAGTGTCCAAAATAACACTTACTAAAAATAGAAAACTGATAAAAATAGTAAGTGTGACCAAACACCATATTAGCCCAAACTGAGATGCACTGAAACTTACTAAAAATAGTGCTAAAAATAAAAATACTGCCCACCAAGGATCTTCGAAACCCCAAAAAAACCCATAAAACGCTTTGGCAATCATCTACAAATGCACCCAAAAAGTGTTGGCAAGAATCTTCCAAGAATCTTGGAATCCCCTGAAATGCCTCCGTTTAGCCTACGAGACTCCGGAAATAGGCTAATGGTCACTAGAAAGCTTAGGACTGAGAAGGGGACATTACATACTTCTACCTCTTCAATAAAGCAAGAACTTGCTCCTTCGGCAATCTATGCTTGTTCAGCCCACCACAAGCTTTGATTTTGTGGTTGGCAATTGCACATAGGTGAGCTTTTACTCAACAATACAAGCTCTTAAATTCATATTGGAATTGACTACAATGCCAAAAAAGATAACCCCCTCCTTAGCTAAGTGTCTCAATTATTGTGAGATGTCACCAAAGAGGTGACACTTGGTCAAGATTTTTAGGCTTATTTGTCCCTTAGGCTACTAAATGAGAACTAGCAACCATTATAAACTATACCTTGCCTACATGTTCTAAAATAAACAAATATCAAGAAAATAGAAAAAATAATAATGTAGCCCTAAGTTATGTTAACATAAAAACTTAAAAAAATATGAATGTAACCATAGGCTATGTAAAAAAATGAATAACAATTTGGAAAACAACAATAAAACATTTTTTTAAAAAGAAGGTAGGAAACTTGGAAATAAATTTTAAAAACACACTTAAAAAAAAGGTTTGAATGATGAATTTCCTTGATACATGTGTTTTGGAGTTATAGGTAGGACTTTGGAGTATTTTCTGTTTGTATGTCACTTTCTATGTTTAAGTTGAATGTGTTAGTATTTTTGGTGCATTTTTTTTAATTGGTGGGGATTGTTGCAAATTCACTTGGCAAAAATTTGTTTGTTGTTTTTGACAACTTGGTGGGGTCCTTGCAAATTCACCTAGCAATTTCTTTTTTGCTTTTTCAACAAAATTACGTTTTTAATTTGGTGGAGTCCCTGCAGATTTGCCTTGCAAAATAAAAATAAAAATTAAATCTCCTTATACAAGCTTTTTGATCCCTGCATGAGCACCTATCTAACACATCTTCAAAATGCTTCAACACTAAATAATCAGCAGCCTTGAGCAATGAGAAACAATAAGTTTTGGAATGATAGTTAGGAGGGTTTTATGTTTGTATGTCACTATTTATGTTTAGGTTGAATGAGTTGGGTTTTCTTTTTTCATTTTGCAGTGTTTTTTAGTTTACAATTTTTTATTTTTTATTTTTAAGAAAAACAATTTAAAATAAAAAAATTGGTGAGGTCCTTGCAGATTTGCTTAGGTATGCCCAGGGCATTCTTGGGAATGGCACATTGAGTATCCTTTGGGTACGTAAATGGGGGCTACCTAGAGTGCTTGAAATGTGCCTTGGGTGTGCTCGAGATGTACTCGAGTCTGGATTAGTACCCAGACCAATTCTGGCTGGGAATGACCCTGGGTTCTGGCATATCCGACTTCATAGAATTTCATATGTATCAATCATGATTTTGTATAAAGGTTTGCCTTATGCTTGATTCATTTTTTCCACCATGCTTAGCTATATCATTAATTTAATAGTCTTTGGTTATGCTATTTTGGCCACATACATGATTACATTACTAAGTGATTTAAGAGCTCCTTACAATGAAAGTACTAATTAGCAGTTTCCACTATTGCAAGTTATCATTCAATGAAT
Source organism: Sequoia sempervirens (assembly GCA_007258455.2). Classification (NCBI taxonomy): domain Eukaryota; kingdom Viridiplantae; phylum Streptophyta; class Pinopsida; order Cupressales; family Cupressaceae; genus Sequoia; species Sequoia sempervirens. The sequence goes on from VDFB02331223.1 coordinate 13,699, forward strand.
TATGTGATGAGTAATTGTAACAGATTTTTTTATGATTACACATCTTTGTTTCATTGATAATCTTCTGATAATTGTAATTCCAATTGCCTTTTCGTCTGATTTGTCATTTTTTCCTAATTAATTGTTCGTGTGTTGTAGGTATCTCCCACAAAGTATAGAGGTTCATTGGGAACTATATCTCAACTTGGAACATGTGTTGGAATGATAATTGCATTGGCATTAGGAGTACCTTGTGAATCAGATTCTCATTGGTAACATTTCTTTCGTTCCCCTTAAGTATTTAAATGTTTTTGAAACACATTGTACTATTAGTTATTTTTGCTCTTTTGATATTTTTTCTCATGGAAAATTCATGATACTCCTTGTTATCAATTGTATATGTAACTTTGGCCAAATCAATTGTGCCTATTGCATGGCTAAGAAGCATCTGAACTTGGTATCTGTTTACTCTCTTATTTTGATAAAATGAATACTTGAAAATTTGAAATAGTGAACAAAATTAATAATGCATACCAAATAGAGGAGTAAAAGTCAGTGTTACCCCAAGTTTCCGGGATGGGGATGACAGGGGACAGCTGGACGAGTCCCCAAGTTTCCGATTTTTCAGGCCAAATTTGGGGGCGGTGGGGGGATGGCTATATAAAATATAGGGAAAATTTAAAAGATATATTAAAATATTCATATGAAAACATGGATAAAGCATGCATAATATACATTATAGAACCTTTAATGTATAATATTTGTGTTCAACATTCTTTGTCAATACTCAATACGCATTCAAAATTCAGAATTAACATACATGATACAACCTCCAAGTTATAATTTATAAACATATCAAGATGCCCAAAGGCTCATTTGTCATGTCCCTGCCAATAAATGGAAATTGCAACAAACAAATCACCTTATCTCCAAAATGCTGGCCGACCCTCCTGGTGTTTTGGCAAGGCAAATAATATATAAATTATTATTTTCTCAGGCCACAGATTTGGCCGACTCCTTTTTCAGAAAATAATTTAAATTAATTCCTTTGTGTGGGCCGACTTTACATGAAGACATCTATATAAATAACTTGCAAGATCATAATAGAAAAGGGAGATTATAAGGGACGATGAATAAGAAGGCAGCGCTCAGGTAAAAGTTATTTAAACCTTTTACAATTCTTTGGTGTTATCTTTGAAAGAGCCCACTTGTGACCTCCGCCCAATCCCACAAGAAGGAAGGGCCTGGGGTGAAGTGGTAAGTGCCAAAAGAGCCCACTTGCGACCTTCGCCCAATCCCACAAGTTGGCCAGTGTCTTCAGGGGGTTGAGACATTGATGGGGAAAGCAGATACAAGTCGCCAAGGGGAAGGGCTGTGGTATACACCCTTTTAGGCAGACTTTACCTGAAACTTTGCCAAATTTGGAGCTGGGTGCTGATTACTAATGAATTTGCCACCTTTTGAACTGTTGAGGCAGATAATTAGATGGGCTTTGCCATGTAAAATGGACGCTCTACTTGTTGGGCATAAATCACTTAGATCTCTGCCGCCTTTCACTTTCTTAGGTGTTGATTTGAAATGGCTTTGCCAATGAATTGTATGCCATACTTAAGTCAAACTGTCAATTGCTTTTAGGCAGGATTTTTCTGGGTTTAAGCCACTTTTAGCTTAAGCTTGGTGCTGCTTTTACTTGGCAAAACCATCATAGATGTGTGGCTTCAATGCTGTTTTAGTCCTTTGTTATGTTGACACATTTTCCTTAGAGCATTGCCAACTTTTAAGTGCTTTGGCAGAGATTCTGAAATGTGCCACCTTATATTAAAGCTCTTTCATGGACGTAGTTAGTGGAAATCATTTATAACATTGCTCATTTTCCTTAGGGGCACAAAAGTTAAAATTTTGGCACTTTTGAATGATTATTAGGTGGAATTTTCCATGGTTGAAGCCACCGAAAAATACACCTGTATCTGATTTCCCATCTTCTTTGAATGATGACCAAAAAGGACCGAATCTGCCCTGTTTGCTGCTCTTACATGCTGCCGATCTGTTCTTTCTTTGAACATCATCATTGTTTAGTCTTTATTGGGCCCGTGGTCATCATCTAATCCTGCAGAAGTTGTTAGTTTGAAAGACTAGGACAAGATCAGCTCTTGCAAATTGGCAAGGAAAGGTCACCAATTTGAATGGGTCGATACAATTTGAGGATCAACTGACAACGAACTTGACAAAAAGGAGTACAGAAGTTGAGTGTCATAGGGTACCAACAGACTTAAAACTATGCAGCTGAGTTCTAGAAAATCATTACATAATTCTAATCTCTATTTATTCCAAAAACCCTAGCCACTGCTTGGAATGTCACATCTTCAGCCTGCCAGTCCATCCGCTATGTCTTTGGGCGATTCATCTGAATCATGTTTGTCTGAGGTCACGATCTTTCCAGTAATATGAACATTTTGTGTCTTTTATATCACTTTTACAGGTGTATTAGACATTTGGTTAACATATACAACACAACTCGATTAATAATCAGTTATTGCAGTATCTTTTTGGAAACAGATTGCCACTGAAATTGAAAGATTTTGAATGAAGAATCAGTAAAGGATGTTCCAGCTATAGTGGAACCCTTTTTTGTATTAGTTACCTTATTGTTGAATTACTCATGTTCCAGCCCAAAGTCATGCAACTATGTAATGGAATATGATGGTGTGGAGTTGTGATCTTCAGCCACTAAATGTAGCGAGGAAGGATTCAAAAGGGTTTTTATGACACTGTTGCTTTGTTGCTATGAAAGGAAGTACAAAATTAAGGCACTGACCAGGCTTTGTAGTCTCTGCTGGTCTTCCAAATAGGTACTAAAAGGTTGGATTGTGTACACCATATCAAAAGAATATTAGTATTTTGAATTTTCTGTATGTAAGATTTTTCTATGGCAAATCATAGTGACAAATGCAACAACTATACTGCCGTTTGACTTCATGATTCTGTTTTGGGAGAAATTGTTAGTGTTCAACCTTTGCATACAATAAGCAGACGTTTAAATTTTGTTGGCTTTCAAGATATGTTTTTTCTAGCCAGTTGTTTTGAAATATTTAACTAATTTTGGATTTTAGCTTTTCCAAACTTGTTTGCTTATTTGCAGATACTTCCAATTTATATCATTCTTGGTATTATTTATCTTTAAAACCCCTCATTTCTTTGATTATCTTATGGACTAGCATATATATCTCTTTACTTATTGTTTTTCTAACTGGTTGTTACTGAGAGTGGTATCTTGATGTCATTCCTAGATTTGAAACCTTTAACAGAAATCATTCTTACAGCTTTTCATATGGCTTAGTTAAAAACTTAAAGTGTTCAGTTTTTCTTTTGGATATTCAACATCAAGTTCTAAAATTTGCATAAACTAACAAGCAACTTATCCATAGGTGGAGGGTGATGTTTCATATTGCAAGTGTGATAGGGTGCTTTCTGATAATTGGCATGCAATTTGTAGCTGAAAGTCCTCGCTGGCTTGGTAAAGTAGGGAATAGTCTTCACTTGAATATTCACACTTGTGTTATGTCTATATTGTTCAGATATTGCTTTATATTATATTAATACCAGTGCCAACATTTTGATTTAGGTTGGAAGATGGGAAGAAGCAAAAACAGTCATTTCCCAGCTCTGGGGAAATTCTCAAGTTGAGAGTGCTATAAAAGAGTTAAAAGATGCAAACAACTTGGACAGAAGTTGTGAAGAGAGTAATTGGTCAGAGT
>VDFB02331224.1:0-24237 GCA_007258455.2 Sequoia sempervirens
TTGATAGTATGAAGTAGATGGAGTGCCCTACTGGTATTTTGTAGCAGCTTGATAGTACAATGACATGGAAGCCCCATGCTAGTAAGGCGACAATTGTTGATAATAGGATGTGGATGAACCCCCTTGTTGATAACGTGGTTGTTGTTGTGTATAGGATGTGGATGAAGCACCTTGTTGGTATGAAGGTTACTGTTGAGCATAGTATGGGTTGGGTTGATAATTGTACGCAACATTGGGTTGTTGTGTGATGTATGGAGGTTGTTGGGGATTATATTGTTGTTGGTATAATTTTGTGTGTGATTGTAGAGGATTAGTCTAAGGAGGTGGTTGATTCCACAGGGGGTTTTGAGCAGTCACATGAATATTCTAATTAGGAGTGGACGTAGCAGCATAAGCGGTGCATGTACTTGACAGGTGGTAAAGATATTGTGTGATAGGATTCCTTTGTGGTTGTGTAGGAACGTGTGTATGATGGGGTGACTGCTGGTGTTGTGGTGGTTGTTGGTAGGGTGGACGAGATGGGATATGTTGTTGTTGTGGGATTGTTGTAGAAGCATTATGGGGTGGTTGCAGTGGTTGTAAAGTAGTTTTTGTGACTTGATATGGGGGTTGCGTAGGAACAGTAATGTGTCATTGAGGAATTGAAACGTTTTGTTGTGGAACGGTGACATTCTATTGCGGGATAGTGACATTTTGTTGTGGGCGTTGTTGATGGGGTTGTTGAGATGAAATGGTAGTAACAACAGCATGTTGTGGTGGCATTTACGAAGGGATAGTGGTGTGTTGTGGTGGTGCTTGCATCACAGTGGATTGATGCGGATTAATATGAGGCTATTGAAACATAAGTATATTACCTTGGGGTGGCAGTAGTAGATTACCAATGGGTGCAGGTCCTGGAAGTGGCATCAATGCGAGTGGAGTGCCCCCAATATTGACAGGCGGTTGACCAAGATGGTGAGGTGGAAGTAGTGGAGCAAGCAGAATATTCCATGGCATGTCATAGGCATAGGGGTCATTAGGATAAGGTATAGCTACAAAGGTTGTGGATTGGAGGTGAAGATAAGTAGCAACTTGATGGATTACAACATTTTTGAACTCAGGATGATACTAATTTTCTATAGGTAGACCTTCAGGCACATATGAATTTCCTAGAACATTTTGTGAGCTTTGCGGATCTTGTGATGCAGGAAGGGATTGGGCGTCGGTATATTGTGACATATTGAAATCGGGTGGTGGTTTGACTCCTATCATGATCAGAGTAGTGAGAATCTTATCCTCGCGCTCATTGAGGAGGTGATTCATCATCTAAACATTAGCGGGATTGCTTAGGTATTCATCAACAGTGACTTTAGGTTTATTGACCATGTTCTTGTCTCTGGACGATGAAGTGTTTTGGACGTCGGTGTTGGACTGTGACGATGAACCATTATGGGGATCTTGAGGGATATTTACACCGTTGTTGGGATCTTGTGGGATGTTCACAACATTGTTAGGATCTTGTGGGATGTTCATAGTTTTGTTGGCATCTTGAGGGATATTTGACTGGGAACCTTGACCTTATTGTTATGCCATTTGTTTCTTGGCTTGTGACCGAGTCTAAACGGGCATAAAAATGCAAAACCACTAGGTGAGCTAAGGTGCGGTTGAATTCTAAGATGTAATGCAGAGACGACCTAAATGACAATTGAAGGATTAATTAGATATGATAATGGATCATTTGATTGGATGATTGGATAAAGATAAGATTAGATTGGATTAATAGATTGGATGATTGGATAAGGTTGATTTATGAAACTATTGATAAGTTTGGATGATTGGATATGATTGGACGATGAAGGAGATTCTAAACCAGGTTTAAAGATCACCCTAGGTGACTTAAGGTGTTGATTGATCAGATTAAGGATAGGTAGATGATTACAGCACTGAATCCAACTTGAGATGGAAGTGGATTGATAGGGTCGAAGGATGATGATTGACTCAGGATGGATGGCGATCCTTGTAGGATGACAATCAATTTTAGACACCTGGGTCAATTTGGATAATGATTTCAAATGAAGCTCAGAGGATTTTGATTGAGAAAATGATGAGGGATGGGTAACCTAGAGGTTACTTTATGATGTTCCTATATGATTCAGGTGATAAACATGTGACCTATGGAGAGTGCAGATGCAAATTACTAGTGAATGGAAGATGCAGAAAGGATGGATAGAGATCAAATGTGTCTAACCAAGGTGCAAGTTGGCCAACTAGGGGCAAGGTAACCCAACTAGAGATCAAGTTCACCCAACAGGAGGTCAGGTTCACCCAAATATAGGTCAAGTTTATCCAAGACAAGGTCAGGTTCGCCCAAGACAAGGTCAGGTTTGCCTAATTACAAGTCAGGTTCACCCAAGTATAGGTCAGGTTCGCCCAACTTAACTTTTAGAATTGTCTAAACCAGAAAAGAGGTCAAATGGACTATCAAAATGGGTGAACGATTGCTCTGAACAAGGAAACGGATACTCGAAACAGGAAAACATATACTTGAAACGAGGAAAGAATTCTTAGAATGGGAAAATAGGTATTCAAAACATACCAATGGGTGCTCAGAACGGGGAACCGAATGCTTGGAACAGGGAATGGATGCTCGAAATGAGGTAATGGATGCTCAAAATGGGTAGATGGGTACTCAGAATGGGCAAACGGGTATTCAAAATGAGTAAATAGGTGCATGGAATGGTTGAATAGAAGGTGAAAATGACTGTTTGGGAGGAAGGTTCACCCAAGTTGGGGCAGGTTCACCCAAGTAAGGACAGGTTCACTTGTTTGGTGAAAAGTTAGACAATTTTGACAAAAACAGGCTAAAAAAAGACAGAGACAAGGGGCAGGTTTGCCCCTATTAGGGGAAGGTTCGCCTGTTTGGTGAAAATATGGACAATTATGATAAAAATAGGATGAGAAAAGTCTGAGACATAAGGCAAGTTCACCTCTATTTAGGGTAGGTTTGCCCCTGTTAGGGGCAGGTTCGCCTCTCTGCACTTGACTTAAGTGAAAATAGTTGTGGAAAAGGACTAAAAACAAAGCAAACAACAAGAAAAAAGGTAAGGTTGACTTGAATAACATAAATGCACTAGTTTAACACAACAAAGATAAATCAAACAACACGATCCTACGATTAGTATGAAGGATATGGCCAACACAGTCCTCTAACTAGGCTAAACAAGGCAACTAGGGAGTCCTCAATATATGCACGGTACATGAGTCCCAAACCATGAACACCAACTCGTCACAAGTGTGAGTCGGCAACCCTAGCTAGATACTAAAGGTTTGGACCAACTCTTCACATCTATCTAGGTATCACCCTAGCTTCGATGCTCCGCCAGACACAACATGATTGGAATGGGGTACAACTTTGGCTCTCCCCCCTTTGTATACCCCACTGGTATGTGTGGTTGGGATTGTCCCTTTGGGTGATGAAATCCCCAAGCAGGTCCCGCTAAAAAGAGAACACTAACCCCATTTTCGGCTACTTCCTAGGCTCACACGAAGTGCAAGGGGAAAGCTTGAACGAAATAATGCCCTCTTCGGTGACACAAAGGACTTAAAGACACAGAAAACAATAGATTTGACTCCCCCCTAATTAAACTATGTGCCTAAGTAATGGAAAAATGAAAGACAAACAACTAACTAACAATTGAACCCATCTGCCCTATAATAAATATGTTAGAATTTTTCCTTCAGATCTTCAACAAGTGTCAATCAAGCTACACAAACATTAGTAAAAATCTATCACAGTCACCAACAGGACTAGTTAGGGGTCAATATCGATAAAAATAACAAAAAACAGAGTTGGAAACTGACTTTTATACCTCTGTTTTACCTTGCAGAAGTCTCTGTCCAGGGCAGGTTCACCCTTGTTAGGGAAGGTTCACCCCTTTGTAGGGCGGGTTCACCCCTCTGTAGGTCACGTTCGCCCCTCTGCAGAAAATAGTGAAGAAACAGTCTAAATTTGGACTTTAAACTATTGTTTTACCTTGTAGAAGCCTCTGTCCAGGGCAGGTTCGCCCCTATTAGGGAAGGTTCACCCCTGTTAGGGTGGGTTCACCCGTCTATAGGGCAGGTTCACCCCTTTGTAGGGCAGGTTTGCCCCTCTTCAAAAAACAGTGAGGAAAAATTAGGTTTTATTGCTCAAAAGGGCAACTTTGCAGGGCAAGGTCGCCTCTGTTCAGGTCAGGGTTGCCTGTTGTTGGGAAAGTTCACCCCTTTGCAACCTGAACTTGTAAAATATCAAAAAACAACAAATGTAAAAAGGAAAAGGACCCATCTGTGGGTCCCACCAAGCGTGCCATAAATGTGATCAAGTGTTTATACCTATTCTAGATCATGCAAAACAAAATTTAAATGAAGGAAAAAACACTTAACACTTCAATGATTAGCCTAAGTTAAATCTAAACAAAATAAAGATAAAAAAGATGATTTTACCTTGTTCAAGCTGTTCCTTGGTTGGCCCTTGGATCTTTGATGTTTGTGTGCTCCTTTGATGGAAAGATGGAATGTAAATGGATTCAAAATGAGCTAAATGGGATGAGGGATGCAATGGAGGGTGTAGGTAGTTGGATTGAAGAGTGAGAATTCAAATGATGAAGCTTCAAAGTATGCAACAATGGTGGATGCAAATAGTTGAATGCAAGTGTGAGCTAGAGAACTTGAATTCCAAAAGTGTGTGAATGCCTAATGAATTAAATGAGAGAAATTTCTCATTTTAAGAGAGGAATTCTCTAGAGAAATGGACAGTTGAGATTGAGCCAACATGGCCAAAATGGAGGGCTATGGTGAGTTGACGACTCACAAGCCCTCACATCTTGCCACGTGGAAATGAGATGGAAAAAGGACATGGTGATGTGGAGAGGGTACAATTGAAGTGAAGGTACTTTTAAGTACCTTGGGATAAGGAGAAGATTTCCTCAAAAAGGAACTTCTTGTTCCCCTATGAGAGGAAAGTGAAATATGAGAAATTTTAGTATTCATCAAAAATCTCCATGGGGAAGAGAGAAGTGGTTGGGAAAATAAATGTGAATTTTAAATTCATATGAGAAGCACCTTGTGGATAAGACAAGGTTCTTATCAAGAAGGTTGAAAAATACCTTGTGGATAAGACAAGGTTCTTATAATAGAAGGTTCTTCGCTCCATGTGACTAATGTGACTTTTCAATGATCACATGGGGAAGAGGAGAGTCCTTGGAGGAATAAAAAGTGAATTTTAAATTCACATGGGGAAGAGAGTTTAGGCTAAATGTGGAAATTGTGAAGGTTGACCAAAAAGATATGTTAAATGTAACAAGGGGATTAGATTAAGGTTGTGCAAACAGGTGATTAAGAAACTTAATGAGGGATTAGAAGCAAGTGGGAGAACATGGAGGATGTGACACTAATCCTGATTAAGGTGTGCACATCCTAATCATAGATTAATTAAATTAATCTAGATTAGAAGAGGGTTATGGGGGATGTGATAAGGAGAGAGAAAAAGAAGAATTTAAAATTGATTTAATTCAAAAAGGTCAAATGACTAAATTAAATAAATTGATATGTTTATTTAATTTAGAGAGGAGAAGATGAAAGGTAAAGTATTTAATTGTCAAATTAAATACTTTAGGAACCTTAGGGAAAGGGTAGATATTAATTAAATAAATCATTTAATTAATATTGATGAAGTAGACGGATAAGGGAGATGAATTTGACCATATGGAAGTGGTCAAATTTTGATGTCTACAAAACCAACGAAAAATAAACTATTATTTGAACCTATCATTTCCCCCCAACTTAACTTTTTGCCTGTCCCCAAGAAAAATACTAAGGATCTTGATTATTCTGTAGAGAGGTTTGCCTTAGGTCCATAACTATACTAACACCCCAACCCTGGTGAAGATAAAAACCTTGATATGCCGAAAGTCTCTTCATTCTGATAGCTTCTTCCCTTTCCAATTCATCACCCTTATTTCTAGTCCAATGTGGAATTGGACAAAGGAGAATGGGTGGTTGAAATGTAAGGGGTATCCAATGAACTCCTTTGTTAATACTGGTTGTCATGTATTTCTGGACCCTTTGGAGCATAGCAGTAAAGTTATACATAGAATGTGGTTCCTTTTTCTAAAATTTAGGAGTTAGTTCATTCAACCGATTTTGTACATACTTATAACACTACTGTACAATTCCTACATCTAACATTTTCATCCCTTCATAGTCTTCTGTCCTGAGTTTCATTATTATCTTACCAACTCCCTTATTCCCAAGAAGTTTTATCCACTCATCAATAATTGGCTCTAAATCCTTAGCCTCCTTTCTCACTGGAAGTACAATAGATTTTTCCTTTTCATTATACTCTTCCATGATTTCTCCTCTAATTTTTTCATTCCTGTAATAAGAGGCAAGGGCTCTGACTTGAAGATACCCAACAAACATTAAGGGGTTCCATTTTGTGTTATCAGGAATCACATAATTGTGCAAATAGAATTCACACAAATGATCCTAGTCCTCTATTGTGAAAGCTTTAAATTTTTTAAGAAGCTCATTTGGTTGACTCATAGCAGCTAACTGTTTACAAATTAATCTATTAAACTAGAAACAAAAATACCTCTCTTGTAGAAATAATGCATAAGTTCTAGGCGGAGGCCTACATTTCACAATTTGTGCGGCTCTCTCTGCTACTTCTTCCAATCGGACTACTGACTTGTTTAATTCCATATCCTTATTTTCTAATTCTTGTATATATTTATCCTTTTCCTTCTTCCATTTCCACTTTTCTTCTTTAAATTCATTGGTTACACTCCACAATTGGTAACCCAGAGAAAAATTTGTGTGATAACCAAGAGCCTTAAGAGAAGGGGGCTTTTCACTTGGAATTGCAAGTTCCTCATTCATTGTCTTTGTATCAGCCAATTGTGCCAGTAAATCCAATTAGCACAAGGACCATACAACTACAATTTTTCCTCCATTTGTTTCATTTTAACTTCTCTATCTTTGTATTTTTTTTCATAGTTTCTCACCAACTCCTCTAGATGTTTAATTTTTTCCATTGCTTCCTTGAGTTCTTGCCTTACATTCGTTTCTTTAAGATAAGATTCTTCTCCACCTTCAAACTATTAATTCCCTCCTTCATATTCACCATATGTGGGGCTATCTGGAGCTTCTCTCCTTAATTTATTTGCAATAAATGGATCCTCTGACTAAAATTAGAAGTCATTATTTTACACCTCCTTTTCACAGGTGTATTTATATCACTAGAGACATTCTCACCTAGTTCAGAATCAGACTCCACAACTGTGACATTTTCCTGCTATTGTTCCTATTGGCATTGATTTTCTTGGAGTTGTTCTTTGTTCTCCTTTTCTCCCTCAAGTTCCCCTATACCTTCCTTTGCAATATGTTGTTACCTAATCCTACCAAAAGGTCTGGGCGTAAGTATCTTTGTTTCAATTTTCTTCTTCTCCTTTTGAGCACCTTTTCTCTTTTCCTAAACAAGCCTCTTTCATTTTAGATCCTCTTCTTCTGGTTTAGAGGGTGTGGAAGTAGTGGACACACTACTCCTTCTTTTAGACTTTTGTGGTTTTGAAGAAGAAGGTAACTCTTCATTTTTGGACGAACCTAATTTTGGTTCTTCAAATTATGCATGTTTACTTTGGCTGTAGGTAGGTGAGGCCATAGGCGAATTATGAGGGTTTTCACTTCCAATCTCATTTTGGGGTTCATCTTGAATTTCCATATTTGCAAGCATTACCAACAAACTTTTGATATCATTACACTCCTCAGGCCTAAAATATCTCCACCTTACTTGTGGGAACTAAATCCTCATACTTCTTTTTATCAAAAGAGTAACCAAACTATAGTGGGAAAGAGAAGTATCTAATTGTCTCCTTTGATACGCTGAAGCCATTCTTTTCAATAGGTCATATAAGAAATTAGGTACATTGACTATCTTGTTATGCCTAAGATGACTTAATAACTTGAAATGGACAGTATACAACAGATTTTTCCTCCCATCACGTGTAATATATCTAACAATATAAGAAGCACACCTTGTCCATAACCAATGGAGAGACATTCTTTTCGTACCTTGTGATGAGGAATCCAATTCCTCCCCTCTTATGCAGAATTCTTCCTGAGCAGTGACTACATCAAACTGAGCTAGAAATTTTGCTCTTGTTCTTGGCAATCTAGTTACTCGAGCAATAGCAGCTTCCAAAGCATCTACAGAAAGTCCTTTTACCACAGCTTTGTCATACTAGAGAGTTTCTACAAATCTCCTTGTTAAATCATCACTAAACTCTGTCAACTTTAGGAAATAATCAATCCATCCAACCCTTGTAAATATAGGAAGAACAACTACATCCTCGCAAATTTGTTGAGTTGTCGGTTCTCTTCTAATAACATCTCCTCCCATCTTAGTTCACTTACTACTCAGAATACCAAATCAACTCAAAAGCTCAACTCAGTCTCCGCCTACCACCCTCAACTGCACTTATGACTTAAGAAACCTCAATTTCCAAATGTATACTTGCTACCATATGTACCAGACTATAACCGCATGCCCCTCTTCAAATTTAGCTTAAACAAAAACCAAGCTAAGGTTCTTTCAAATTTGATAGGGTTTCAAGTTCTTTAGGAATTACAAAAATGGCAGCTACAAAAATAGAAATAAAGACACAACTCAAGGCTTTTCATGTCATGATTACATTAATTCAATTTGGGGTGGCTAATTCAAAAAATATGGCAAAAAGATAGTTTAAGCATACCCCCCCAACTAAAGATATGAAGTGACCTCACTTCATGATAGTGATTTGGAGGTGAAAGAAACATGAGTTGATGGAATTAAAGAATGTAATATTTCACATGCATGGAAATGAAATAAAAAGTGCATAAAAAGTTTAAAGAAATTTTGCATAATCATAATAGTTTACCTTACGTACATTTTTGCTAAAATAACCACTAATGGCGTGTGAAAACGGAAAGAATATATGTTGTGATGGATTTGATGGTACGGATATTAAATACAAGGTAATAAGTATCTTGGATGGTGAGCGTATACGGTTAGATAGGTGTAAGTAGATGATGTGACTTTGAAAAGTTTGGAAATGTACGCAGGAAATAAAATAATTATGTTGTGAGATGTAGGTAGAATAGGCAGGTATAATGGAAATGAGTGGTGATAACCTTGCAATAAATACAATGCCAAATAAATAAAATATTATTTCCAGCCACTTGAAGTGTGCTACGGGCTCCTATAGTGTCAGGTCCCAAACATATCATAGATAGTGTGAAGCTACAAGTCCCTAGGCATCAAGTCCCTTTGGAATATGTTGAACAGGTCCCATGTAAAGATAGTTGTAGTGTTATCATAAGCATGCAGTGTGTGCAGATTTATTGTGCTATATGTGCATGTGGTAAAGCATTGAAAATTAGGTCAAGGTAACCTTAGGGGCTGAGTTGTGTAACTCAACCACTGGGTTATCAGATGTGCTTGGAATGTCCCTTAAAATAGATGTAGGACTTAGGGAATCAGATTCTATTCCAGTCTCACTATGAGCACCATATTGTTGTATGAGTAAAAACATGAAGTCATCATGTTGCATTGGATTCTTCTATAACTTGAGTATGTGTCCATTGACAAGAAGGGAGAAGTGAATTGCATCAATGTTATGCAGTTGTACTACTCCATTTGGATAAACCTTACTAATTTCATAAGGGCCCAGGCATCTAGACTAAAATTTTCCCTTGAAATCCTTATACCATGAATCATATAGCAAAGCCCAATCTCCTTCCTTAAATTCTTTTGTCTTGATAAACTGATCATGCCACTTTATGTGTTGTTGTTGCATCACCTCTGTACGATGAATTGCTTCCATTTGGATTTCATCCAACCCATTCAAGGAGTGCAACCTTTCCTTTTGTGCCTCTGTTAAATCCATGCCTAAGTCCATTGTTGTCTTGAGAGTTTTATACTCAAATTCTATAGGAAATACTATTGTTTTTCCATAAACCGGCTCATATGGAGTAAACCCTATTGTTGCTTTCCATGCAATTTTGTATGCCCAAATAGCTTCTGTTAATTTGGATACCCAATCTCTTTTATGTAGCTACATTGTCTTGGTCAATATATTTTCAATCTCCTAGTTGGTAACCTCAACCTGTCCATTAGCTTGAGGATGATATGGGGTAGACTTCTTGTGCCTGATCTGATATTCTTCCATCAACTTTGCAATAAGGTATGATGTGAATTGTGGTTCTTGATCAGACACTATTTCTTTTGGCACACCATATCTAGTGAAGATATCTTCATATAAAAACTTTGCAACATTTCCATCCCTGGCAAACTCCAATGCTTTTAAACTTCAATCCACTTGGTTAAGTAATCAGTGCATACCAATATGTATTCTTTATTATTTGAACTAGGAGAGATAGGTCCAATAAAATCTATTCCCCATTTGTTAAAAGGAGCTAAAGCTAGATGAGGTTGTAAGGGAATTTCATTAGATCTTGTAGGTCTATCCATCCTCTGGTAGTGATCACAACTTCTAGTATATTTAACAAAGTCCTTATGTAATGTTGGCCACTAATATCCTATTGTCAAAATATTGAAAGTTGTCCTTTTGGATGCAAAATTTCCACCACAAGGTTCATCATGGAATGCTTTCATTATGTCAAACACTTCATCCTCCTGAATACACCTTCTCATAATATTATTTGGACCAGTGTAGAATAAAAATCCAAAAATCCATGAATAAGGGAAGCATTTATGAACCGACTGCCTTTTCTCTCTTGGAGAAAAGTAACTTGGGATCTGTCCTAACACTAAATAGTTTTCTATGTTAGCATACCATGGTGTGCACATTTAGAGCAAATAAATGCTCACTAGGAAAGGAATCATCAACAACTTCCTTTGATGATTGAGTAGGCAATCTAGACAAGAAATCAACAACCACATTAGCCCTTCTAGGCTTGTCAACAATTGTTATGTAAAATTCTTGCCGCAATAATAGCCACCTTACAAGTCTACCACCTACCACTACTTTGTTCATCAGGTACCTAATAGTTATATGATTTGAATGTATGAACATCTAATAAATAGTTATATAATGTTTGAATTTGTTAATGGCATTGACAACTGCAAGCATTTATTTTTCTTTTACAGTGTAGTTCAATTATGCTCCTTGGAGGTTCTTGTTGATATAATAGATTGCATATTCCTTAGTTACTTCCTTTTTCCCTAAGACTGCTCCAATGGCAAAGTCAGATGCATCAGTATGGATATGAAATGGCAATGTCCAATTCGACCCTCTGAGAACTGGTGCATGTGTTAAAGTTGCCTTTAGTTTTTCAAATGAACTTTGATAGCCCTCGGTCCAATCAAATTCAAAATCCTTTGTTAACAAAGTGAACAAAGGTGAAACAATTTTAATGAAATCTTGTCTAAACTACTTGTAGTAACCTGCATGTCCTAGGAAGCTTATGATATCCTTTTGCTTTTGTGGTACAGGTAAATTAGATATAATCTAAATTTTCTTTGAATCAACCTGTATGCCTTCACTGGATATAAAGTGTCCTAACACAATGCCTTGTGTCATAATCATGAAACACTTTTCATTGTTGAGAGATAAATTGTGTTCCTTACATCTTTTTAACAATTTATCCAAGTTACTCAAAGCTTCCTCATAGGTTTCACCATAAGTGGTGAAATCATCCATGTATATCTCCACGCAGTTTGTGCAAAATCAGAAAAATATGTTGAGTATTGCACGCTAAAAGGTAGCTAGAGCATTACACAAGCCAAAAGGTAGAAAAAAATATGCATAAGTTCTATAGGGGCAGGTGAATGTGGTCTTATCTTGATCTCCTGGTGCAATCTTGATCTGGTTGTAACCACTGAAACCATCAAGAAATGAAAAATATTTCTTTCCAGCCAAAGAATCAAGAACCTAGTCAATAAATGGCAATGGAAAATGATCCTTCCTTGTAGCAGTATTTAATTCTCTATAATCAACACAGACTCTCCATTTCCCTCCTTTCTTGGGAACTATAACCAACGGTGAAACCCATTCACTATCTAAAATCAGGTATATGAAACTAGCATCTAAGAGCTTTTGAAGTTCAACTTTTACAATATCCCTTAGAGATGGATTCATGTGCACCTTTGAGGTTGTCTGATTGGTCTATAACCTTCATTAATATAAATCCTATGCATGCAAAGATGAAGATCAATACCTCTCATATCATGATAATCCCATGCATATGCAGCTAAGTGTGCCTACAACATTGACTACCTAGAGTTTTGTTCTTCAGTCAAGGTCTTATTAATATTCAACATCCTTCCTGGAATAATTTCTAACTCCTTTGATAACTCTTGAACTGATGAGAGATCAAGGCTTGGTATAATTGACAAACATTACTAAGGAAGTAGTGAATGAAATAATTGAGATATCTCTTCAGTAGAATTAGTAGGTACAATACTCTGTAAGGGGTCTTGGAGACATATAAGGCAATTCTATTATTTAGATCTCCTACCATTATCATTTTGTATGATATGAGTGATAAGCTCATCTTCATCTTGTTCATCCAACAAACGGTTGCACTCAATAGTCATCAATATCTGAAGAGAGTAACTATCTTCCTCCTCTTCGCCCAAATTAGGCCAAATAGAATGCTCCATATCTGCATATGGTTGAGCAGGCAGATAAAGAACCAAGTTCTTTGTTATTGTCCCATTGGATATGATCATCTTACCAGATCTGCATCCTATGAAGGCATCAGTTGTTTCTAACCAAGGCCTGCCTAGGATGAGTGCATAACCTGCAAGATTAACTTTAGGTTGCAATACTATAAATTCTATAGGGTATTCCCATGAATCCAATGCAATAACTATATCTTCAATAATTCCTTCAGGTTTAACTGTGGATCTATCAGCTAATTGTAAAACAGTTTGTGTAGGGTTGAGGTTGATCAACTGAAGCAACCACATTGTTTCTTTTGTCATTATATTGATAGCCACTCCCAAGTCTATCAAAGTGTTCTCAATGAGACTCCCATTGATCTTGGCATCCACAACTGGACTACCAGGGTCAGTATACTTAGGGACTGTGATATTTCCCAACATGATGTCTACAAGATTTCCCAAAACATGAACTATTTGTGGATCTTTCTTCTTTTTGCCTAGTTTCTTAAGACAAAGATCTCTCACTATCTCAGTGTAGATAGGAATATTTTGATAGCCTGGATAAGTGGAATTTTGATGTTAACATCTTTCAACTACCCTAAAAGGTTAGTCTCAACTTGTGTGTGATGCTTTTGCAGAGCTAGTCGTTCAAGAAATAGTGACTTAAGATTTGAAGTAGTTTTGGGTATTTGGTTTTGCTCAGGCTCCAAAGGTGGTTTATCAAAAGCCTCAACTACAGGTTCCTCATCCTCCACTTCTATAATTTGGGGGGATGAAGGCCCAGCAAACTTCCTTCCTGATATGAGGTGGACATCACTCACCTCTACCCCATAAGTGGGCTGCTACATAGCTTCATTAGTATAAGCATGTTGAGCAGGCTCAGTGTCAAGGTTAGGTGCAGGTTGGGTAGGTATTTGTGATGGTTTAGGTGGTTGATATTGAGGATTTGATGGAGGCATCAAAGCTATTTGTTGTGATGGAAATAGTGGTAGCACAGGATGTTGATAATTCATATTGGGTTGTTGCCATTGCTAGCATTTTTTCCACTAAGGTTTCCATTGATTGTGTTGATTTGGCCATTGTGGATTATAGTTGGAATTCTGAAAGTTTTTTTGTGGCCATGGGTTTGGTTTTTGGTTCCAATTTGGTTGGGTATGTGGCTATTTTTGAGGATTTTTCCACTGGTTTTGATTTGTTTTCGAGGCCTGAGTGTTCCAAGCAGAAAATTTTTGATTACTAGAAGGGAAAGATGGATTAAAACTAAGGGGGTTTGGTGGCATACCTTGTCTCTACTGCCATGACCTCCTTTGTGCTATATAGAAATTTTTTCCATCATCTCCTTCCATTGGTTGGAAGTCTAGTTTTTCAACCTTTTCTTGTTGTATACTGGCCAGTCTTTTTCACTTACAATTGGTCTTCCTCTACCTACAGTTAGGACAACACTCAATGAGCATGGCTTTTGCTTCCTCCTACTTCTTCTTGATATGGAGTGTGTCCAGTTGTGTTGCAAAATGACTTATTATTTCATGCTTCGTGTTTGACAATAAATTCCTAATTTCAACCTTAGAAGCCCCATTAAAGGACTTACTTGTGATGGATGACCTCTCCCCTCTTGGATTTCTAGAAAGAATCCTAGAATAATTCCTATAGAATTTCAAAATTTCTTCAAACAGTCCTTTAGAAATATCCCCTCCTCCAATAAGGTTGAGGGAATCCATGCTATCTTCATTAATTCCTCTTAAAAATACCAACTTAAAGGATTCCTCTCACATTTTTTGCTGGGGGTTTTTCTTCAAAGCAAACTGAAACCTCTCAATATAGTCTTCTAGTGGCTCATCCTCCTTTTGAGACATTGAGAAAATGTCATCTCTTCTTCAGTCTAATCCTCTGCAATAGTCCTTGTGCTGCTCCAAGAACTTTGTCTTCATAGTCTCCCAATCTGGGACATCTTTGCCAAGCCCCATAAACCATTTGAGGGCAGCATCCTTCAAAGTAGCCGGAAAGAGCTTGAGTCGATGTGCATCAATGGTGTAATCATAACTTTTGCACATAACATCAAACTCAAAGAGGAGAGTATCTAGGTTCTCTATTACCAAGCCATAAAATACTAGTAATGTTGATGGTGGTATATTCATCAGCACAGTGGCTTTGGCTTGATCAGTAATAGGGAACTCAAAGGTTCCATGTTCTGGATCATCTTGTAGTGTGTCCTCCATTGTTCGGAAGGTACCTTCTATAGCTATGGAAGATTATGATGATGATGAAGTTGATGAATATGGAAGGGTAGTGTCTACTCTTTCAACAATCTTCATAATAATTTCAGCAAAACCACTAGTATCTTCTCTATCTTGAATGTCTAAAGGGATGAATCTTCCTTGTTTATCTCTCTACCTCCGCATATGGTAAATTTAACTTTGTATGGCCATGACCCTGCACAATGTCAGTAGGTTGATGTTGAAAAAGATGGATTCTAACAATCCTAATACTTAAGAAGGGAGATTTAGCTATGAACACTGCAAAATGGGTCTATGAAGTTACCACCATCCCCGACAATGGTGCCAAAAATGTAGAGTCTAAGTTAATGTTTTGTAAACTCGGTGAAAGTCACTCAATTAAGAGGGTTAACAAACTGAACAGTCCACTTGACACTGCTTAAGACTACATTAAATTATCAACCAATGTGCATAAGCTTATGATGGTGCAACAAGATATATGCCTTCATGAACTCAAACTACTCAAACAAACCTGCTATAATTTATTCTAGCTGCTAGAAATTCATAAAAACTGTAAAACAACAAAATTAAAATTGAACCTTAGTTGCTACGAGTACCTATAGTAATGATTGTAACTAAACTATTTCTAATGAAAACAAGCTAAAAACCACCACATTCAATTGTTTCTACAACATCCCCTATTATGGTATTCAACACTCCTTTTGCTACGGGTTCATCTCGCAACAATTGCACATCATGGTTCCTCTTTCTGCTGCAAACAAGTTAATTTCATAGAATATGTACACAAGGATAACCATCATAATTAAACACAACTTTCCATCAAAATTCCCATGCACATATTCATATAAATGACTTAATGCTAATATATTAAACTATAATTCCATCATCATGCTTTCAAGTCTTAGGTTCGTATAATAGATACAAAAAGGATAATATAATATGGACTATAGTTAGGAAGTGTGTTCAAAAGTATCTTAAAGTTTGATAAAACTAATATAAAATAAACTATTATTTGGACCTATCAATATTCAAAGGGGTTTTTCTTAATTCATGAAAGGTCTCGCCTTAGGGAACATCATGGTTAACATCACCAAGAGAGGACTAGTCAAGGATAAAAGATTCACAACTTAGGCAATGCAAGTCGTAGCATTACCACTCAAAGGAATGTTATATACCAAGAAAGGTCATGCTCTTGAAGGACATCAAACCCAATTCCATTTCCAAGAAGACTCGCCAAGTGGAGTAAGAAGACCACACTTTGAAGCAAACAATGAGTGGGGAAGCCTATGCCCCCACTTTAAAGAAATTGCTAAACACCATGTTGTGAGCAATTACTTTAAAGTAGAACATAATAAATGTCAATACATGAGAGATTTATTTGGAAATCCCTATTCCAAACATATGTTTCCAAGATAGAGCTTTGTCATGGAAAGGAGAGTTTCCCCCATATGCAATCCTAAGACAACACACAAGAGATCCATGGATTTAGTGTCAATGTATGTATTTTCTATAGTGATATAATCGAGCTCAGAATCATCATCGTTACCCAAATGGCTCATAGAATGATGAGCACAAAGGAAGAATGACACATAGAGAGAGAAAACAAAGAAAATCTTTTGGGTCAACATGGAAGAGACCTAAATGTCTCGACATCTTGCATCATCCCTGAAATGAAAACATAAGTCAAAATAAAAGATAAAGGTGTATGATGTATAGAAGAATGAAGATATAAATAGAAGAATGTCATGACAGGTTCGCTTCCTTTGTATCCTTGCACCAACAGAGTGACAAGGGTCATCCAAAGTAGGCTCACAAACATACTAAGCAGTATTGTATAGGGGATCACATTATGCATATGCAATCATAAAGAACGTGAAAATAAAATGAAAGAAAAGACTAGTATGACACATGCGATTCAACCTATAACACATCATCTGCATCCCAATCTTGTTCATCATGTGTGGAAGGTGGGAAACTATCCAAAGGGAAAACAACAAGTGCCAAACTAGGACAAGGCTATCTAACTCCTTGACCCCACTTAGTGCAATACAATGATGAGTCGAGGTAGGTGATGAGAATGGGCTCCTTGCAATATAGAAATGATTTGCAATAAATGTAAAACATGCAATAGTGAGTATGCTATGATTCTACAACTACCACATGGAAAGGAGCAATTTGATCAATTGCTAAGGGATTATACGATCATATTCATTTGAAAATGGTTCAAATTTGCTAATGATTCTATTTAAGGAATGACACTTATCAGTACTATGCCTAAGAGCTCTATGATATTGACAATAAGATATGTTTGTACTCTTTCCTTTTTTATTTTCCTTGATAGGTGGCAATGTTATAAGTCCTTGGTTAAGAAGTGTGTGTAAGGGGTTTTCATTCTCAAACATAGGACAAGGGAATTGCAACTTCTTGAGTTTATAAAGCCTTTGTCGTTTGCTTGACTGGACAACTTTTTGAGGTGGAGGTGGGGGAGGAGAATCTAAGGTGACCCTATCATCCTTGTGAGGTATTAATTAGTCTCTTGAAATGATCTTGTGAAAGAGAACACCTTGTCCCTTAGGAGATGTACAAGGGGGGGAAGATCTTGATATCCTAACCCCTTGGTATCCTTAGATGGTATTTGATTTAACAATTTGCAGATTCCATGCTCATTTGTTATGTCACATCCTTGTTTGTTTAAGATCTCAAAGCCTTGACCATAACTATCTTCTAAGTTAATGGATGTATTGGTAACTCAATGAGCATAAGATAAAAGAGTATCATTATTGTCCTTGTTAACAAGTTTATTAATGATTGATGGTTGAGGCTTGCTTTGTGCTTCAAATTTAGGATGTAAGAGGTTGAACACATCAAGTGTTGGAATTGCAAGTGGTGTTTGCATGGATGGATAAAAGGATGCATTGTTCTCAAGATTGTGTAGAGAGTCTTGTATAAATTGTTGCATGTTATCTTCATCTTGACCTAAGATTTCTACTTCACGAGGACGTTCATTAGGAAGTGAAGACTAATTAAAAGGCTAAATTTCATTAAGGTCATCACTAAACACACAACTTGAAACATCTACCAAAGATCTTAAGGACCTCCATATATTACCTATACACATGCCCATGATGAAATACAAAGTTTTAGATCTAATATATGAAGATTTTTTTTATTTTTGAAAGCAAGATACTAAAAATTATATGTTTTTAATGTAAATTTTGATTTCAAACAATGCACTTAACTTGACCAATTGAACTTAATGCAAGAAAGTACAATTTTTTTAATTTCTCAAACTAAAACACAGATTTAACAACAAAATAAAACAAAGAAAATAGAGACAAATTAATGCCCAAAAATGTGAAACAACACCTATATAGGGAATTACTCATCCTAGGGTTTTGGGTTATCATTAGGGATTTGGTTAAGGTTAAGGAAAGGGTTAGCTTTATGAGAAATAGGTTTAGGGTTAGGGTTAGGGTTATGAGAAATAGTGTTATGATTATGGTTAGGTTAAGGTTACAATTATGGTATTTGGTTAGCTTTAGGGTTAGGTTAGGGTTACTATTAGGGTTTTTGCTTTACCATTTAGGGTAAGGATAGGCCTAGGTTGTGGGTATGGTTTAGGGTTAGGGTTGGGGTTACGGTTATGGTTAGGTTTAGCGTTAGGGTTATGATAAATAGGGTTAGGATTATGGCTAGGTTAGGGTTATAATTATGGTTTTTTATTAGGGTTAGGTATAGGTTAGGGTTATGATTAGGGCCTATGGTTTACAATTTAGGGTTAAAAGTTATTGTTTTGTTGGAATTAGAGTTAGGAATAAGATTAATGCTTATGGTTACAATTAGGGTTTTGGTTAAGATTACGGTTAGGCTTAGGTTAGGGTTTAGTTAGGGTTAAATTTTGAGTTAGGGTTTGGATTATGGTCATGGTTAGGGTTGTACAATTAGGAATAGGGTTAACTAGTGTTGGGGTTTAGGTTAAAGTTAGGGTTAGTTTAGGGTTACAATTAGGGTTTATGGTTTAGGGTTAGGTTTAGAGTTATGATTATAATTGGGATTGGGTTGGGATTAGGGTTAGGGTTTTGGATTAAGGTTAGGTATTTGGTTAGGTTAAGAGTGGGGTTATAGTTAAGGTTATGAGATATAGATTTAGGGTTAGGTTTAGGTTTAAGGTTAGGGTTAGAGTTAGGAATAGGGTTAGGATTAGGATTAGGGTTAGGGCTAGGATAATGATTATGGTTGGTGTTAGGGTTACAGTTAGGGATTTTATTAGGGTTAGGGTTGGGGTCAAGTTAGGGTTAGGATTATGGTTTATGCTTAAGGTTAGGGAATGTTTAGGGTTACCATTATGGTTTATGGTTTAGTGTTTAAGGTTATATTTACATTTACAACTACTATTATGATTAGGGTTAGAGTTAGAGTTAGGATTACAATTAGGTTGGGATTGGGAATATGGTTAATGTTAGGGTTAGTGTAAGGGTTAAAGTTAGTGATTTGGTTAGGGTTATTATTATGGTTTATGGTTATCTTTAGGGTTAAAGTTAGGGTTATGAGAAATAAAATAAGGATTAGGGTTAAGATAAATAAAATTAGGGTTAGGTTAGGTTACGATTAGGGTTAAGATGTTAGGTTTCAAGAAAATTTCTAAATTTAAGATTAAGTCATAGTTGGTTGTAATGAACGAGAGAAAAATAAACTATAATCATTTCTTGTGGGAAACAATCAACTATGACTTAAAATTAAATTTAGAGATTATCCTAAACCCTGACCCTAACTATAAACCTAATCCCAAACCTAACCCCAAACCAAGCACACAACCTAACCCTACCCCTAACCCTAACCCTAAACTTGCTCTTAAACCTAATCCTTACCCTAATCTTAACCCTAATCCTAACCCAAATCCAAAAACAACCCCTAACCATATCCCCTACCCTATAAACTAAGCTTACATCTAACCTTAAACCATAAACCATAATTGTAAATCTCACATAATCCTAACCCTAACCGTAAACCATAATTGTAACCCTAATCGCGACACTCTTATTATTCAATTCAAATATTTATTTCAATAATCACCTACATTAACCATAATCATAACCCTAAATCTAATCATATCCCTACCCCTACCCCTAACCCTAACCCCAAACCTAATAATAAAATGATTAAAAAATAATGTAATATTTTCTTTATAATGATTATAAGATAATTTTAATATTAATATAATAGTAATATTATATATATTTATAAAAACATATTAATAATCAAATAGTACTAATATTAATAATAATGTAATTAAATTGAAAAGATAATAACATTTTAGCAATTATAATAGTATAATACTTATAAATTAAATAAATAATAATATAATACTAACATTAATAATAATATAATATTATCATTTAATAATAATTTAATATAATATTATTGAGTGTGCAATACGACTGTAAACTAGCATATATACTTCATATATAATTTGTATAATATACATTGAGAGATATCAGTTTGAGGCATATTTTTTTGGCTTTTGTGCTTTTTCAAATTTAATAAAAATGCTCGAAAATGATATCTCTCAGTATATTATATAGATTATATATAAGGTATATATGCTAGTAATAATAAAATAATATAATAATTAGTACTTAATAATAACAATAATTATATCATTGTTTTTATACCTTCTTATTGATAGAGCGATGAGGGTTTGGTGTGGCTCCTCGATGCAGGCCCACAGCCATTGAGGCCGCAATATGCATGTTCCCTATCTGTGTTGTGTGCTCGTGGGTGTTAGTGTGTAGGGTTGTGGATCTCAACTTTGCTGGTGGGGGTATCTTGAAGCGTGTGGGATGGATTCTTAATAAATCTGCATTTTTTCCTTTCTTTTGTTGCTCATTGTTAATTGTTTTAAGTTTGTGTGGATCTTTCAAGGTGTTTATCTTGTCTTCTTATGGCAATGGATTTAGGTGAATCATATGGTTTTAAATCCTCTTTGGATTTTTGAGTGTCTTTGGGGGTGAAATTATCTTCTCCTTTAAAGAAGGCCATGGAGAATAATTTGTTATTTAATGATTCTGGGGTTGGGGGTGTGCTTCGTCTGGAGGTCCCCACATCCTGAAAATTAATGGTTGTTTGGAAAGGAGTAAAGATAGACCCATTATGGTAATTCAACCAAAATCAATTGCTGAGGATGTGGAGTATTTTATAAATCATGCCTTTATCTACAAATTCATGGGAATGCGTATTTTTCTCCCATTTGTGGAGGTGTGGGCTTAGCGCACTTGGGCTTCGAAGGGAGAAATGGAAGTGATGTTAGAAAATACCTACTTTATGGTGGTTTTCAGCTGGTTAGCAAATAGTTTGGAGTCCCTAAAGGTTTTGTTTGGTAAGATTAGTGAACTCAGGGAGGACTAGATGTATTTTGCGGATATGCTAGAGAATGAACAAACCTCTAAAGGAAAGGGGAAGAAGATCGTGAAAGGTGAGGCTATAGGCATGTGTACTCGCACAAGGGTGAACCTTAGGAAGTCCTTTGAGGAAGAGAAGAAAGATCTCATGGACATGGTGAACTTGCACTGCAACTAGGAGATCAAGGTGGCTAACACTTTGAAAAATATGAAATAGATTTGGTGTTTCTGTTGTTTTTTCTATTTTTGTTGTTCTATTTCTAGGTCGTTGTTTTTTGGCTAATGGTTTACTGTTGGTTGTTGCTTATGCTTCAATGTGTTTTCTGTTATAGCAATATTTTGGTCTAAATTTTTGTAAAGGGTTTCGGATCCCTTCAAAGCCTAATTTTCCAATATAATCAAAATTGTATGGCTAATCACAATAGGGTTTTCAAAGGAGGACCTTATTTTCACAACCAAATTGGTTTATTTATTAAGCCTTGGAACACTAGTTTTAACCCATCAGAGGAGCTTCTGAATCATGTCCCTGTGTGGGTTCATCTTCCTCAATTCCTAGTTGAGTACTGGCAAAATGACATCCTACAAATGGTGGCTCTTCTTTTGGGGAAGTCGGTGGGTCCCTCTTAGCAAATACGGGATATAAAGCTAATTAATTTTTCTTGTATTTATGTTGAAATTAATTTGAGTAATCCTCTTCCAGATTCTCTACAAATTCGAGTGGGTATGTCTTCTTGGATGTAACAATTAGATTATGAGACTTTATCATTTCAGTGTTGTTTGTGCCATGAATATTCTCATTTACAACATAGATGTCCCAGGTCCAGATCTTCAAAGTCTCGGTCTACCCAACCTCCTCGCAACCCTCCCAAGGTTGACAAGGGAAAAGCTCCTGTTCTAGGTGTGGTTGTTGATAATGATGGTTTCACTCTAGTTAAGCCCCATAGTAGGAACCATGGGCATAATAGGTCTTTTAAGGAGCAACAGGAAGGGGACACTTTTAACAAATTTGATGTGTTGGATGACTTTAGCCAATAGGAGGTTAACCTGGGTTTGATGGCTTTGGATCAAAGTGTTTTGGAGGTGCTTTAGGAGGGTATTATTTTTGGAAATATTCAAATTCTCATGAAGGTGGTGCACTCCAAATGGATACTAATCTCGGTCTAGTGGCTTCAACAATTACTGAAGCCCTAGAAGCTGTGGAAAAGATCGAGGTAGAGAACTCTAATCCCTCGGCGAAGAAGGTGACAGATTCAAAAAAAAGGTATCAAGGCTTCTCCTTATTTGGGGCTTTTTCAAAAAAATCCTAAGAAGGGATCTCTTGAGAAGACTTCAAAGGCAGGGAGAAAGAAGGACCTGGAAAAAATTAAGATCATGGGGGAGATGTTGGTGGATTCAAGACCTGTTAAGACCCCTGATTCTCATTTCTCTACTCCTAAAAAATGATTATTCTCTCATGGAATCTAAGGGGCTTGAACAGTGGCCCTCAACAAAAAGTTGTTCGTGACTTTGTGAGAAATCATTCTCTTGATATGATTTTCATTCAAGAAACTAAGTTTTCTGTTGAGAATATGTGTGGTCTGATGCCTAAAATTTGGGGTGGGGTCAATGCCAGTGCATTGGGGCCCAAGGAAATGTAGAGGGTTTGGCCTATTTATGGAACCCATTGAAGATCCGTCCTCTTTGGTGGATGTCCTATAAGTATTCTATTTTTGTGGTTGCTTTGAGCCTAGAAACTAGAGAAACGGTTCTTCTTTCCAATATTTATGCTCCTACTGATTTGTTTGGTAAGCAACGTATGTGGTTTCACATCTAGTTGATTAGGAATTATGTGCCTCTTTACCCTTGGATTATTGTTGGTGGCTTCAACGCTATTACTGATCTGGAAGAAAAGAGCGGAGGACTTTTGAGGATGGAACCTTCTGATTTTCTTCTTCGCAACAATATTTCTTCCTTGAATCTTGTTGATGTTAAGCCTAGTAATTGTAAGGAATCTAAGGTAGCAGAAAAACTTCCTACACTAATCTTGAGAGGAGAATAATGAAAAACTTTTACAAATCTTTATTAGTTATAGAAACTTAAACACAAATATCATGCATACCACAACATAATAATTTATGTGGGGAAAACCCTTTTGGAAGAAAAACCCCACAATCCAAAAGTTGCCCAATATATTATTCAAAAATCACAAAAAATAAAATATGCTTGTAGAGCAAGCTTCTCACAGGAGTATCACCACTCAAAGATCTAGAGGAAACATGGTCGCTATTAGACTCTCAAAATACATCACAATACACAGTCGTAATACAAATGCCCTCATAAAATATGGTTGCCTTTTAGGGCAAGTCAAGATAATAAAATATCGACCCTCGAATATGAGACATAATGATGAATGATCCAGATTTACAATAATAAAATATAAATAAAATTTCCCCCCCACACCCTCGTCATCATCGGCTAAATAGTACCTTATGTATCAACAATACCTTATGTAATTGCAAGGTTGAAACACATTTTCTTAACAATAATGGCCAGTTTACTTGGAAAAATCAGAGAGTGGGGGAGGATTGTATTGTTGAGAGGTTGGATGTGTTTTTGGTTTCGTGCTTTTGGATTGGTAGATCTTGGTCTATTTGTTCTGAGATTCTAGATTGGAGGGGTTTGGATCACTAGCCTATTAAGTTATTGATTTTATTACTCGTGCTACTCAATCTCCCTCTTTCAAGTTTCAACTTATGTGGTTGTGAGACCCCTCTTTGTAGGATTACGTCATGTGATGTGAAAATACTAGTATGGGCCAAATTACACTTGATCCATGAAGAATTAAAGCATAATGGAGCCACCAATACGCGAATCTCAACAAGATCAATCAAACAAAATTAAAACTAAACATTTCATCAAAACTTAGCATACTAAAATTATGAAA
>VDFB02331226.1:0-14501 GCA_007258455.2 Sequoia sempervirens
TGCTTTTTTATTTTTCTTTATCTTTTCTCCCTTCTTTGCTTGAGTTGTCTCTCCTATGTGTGACAACATTCTTTAACATATTGACTTTCAGAAAATGAATTCACCGCCAATGAATCTTTTCTTGAAATTCCTCACAATACCTTTTCCTTGGAAGCGCATTCTTAAGTTGGAACCCTAATGGAATGTGTTTCCTTCATCATGGGTTAGTAAAGAAGTAAAGAAAGGACTTGAAGACCTTCCTTCAAAATGGGAACTACTTTGACTTCCCCTCGCATGGGTGCATGACCTTCCTTTCAAATTCCTTGATGAAGTGAACATCTTTCGAAAGGATCCCTTGATGACGAATAGCTCTAAGATGATGACTTTTGAACTACGTGTCCCTTGAGTGGACCCATTTTCTTTCACGGTAGGTTCCTCAAGGACCATTTCTTCAAAATCCTTCGTAAATAATGGACTCTTGCATATCTAGCCTACGAGCAGCTCGACTAGACTCGTTCCATTCATCCATTCATGTCTAGCTTGGGGGCAACCTGACTAGACCTTACTTTTTCAAACATTGTGTCCCTTGAGTGGACCTCTCTCCTTTTGAAGGGTTCCTGAGGGAGCCCTTTGAAAGTTTTTCGATCTACGTGACTGGCCACTTTAGACATGTTCTATTTGTAGGTAGACATTTTTCCTTTTTTAGATGCATTCTATCTGCAAGTAGATGTATCGACGCTTTAGACATGTTCTATCTATGGGTAGACATGTCACCACTTTTAGATGTGTTCTATTTATGGGTAGACGTATCGATGCTTTAGACATGTTCTATCTACAGATAGACATGTCATCACTTTTGGATACATTCTATTTGTAGATAGATATATCGATGCTTTAGACACACTCTATCTGTGGGTGGATGTGTCACCACTTCTGACATGTTTTATCTGTAGGTAGAAATGTCACCGCTTCTTGACTCTGTGGATTCCACTTCCTTGGGGTTTCCTCCATGCGAGAGATCTTGGAGGTTTCCTCCTTATAGTTCTACAAGCCTGTAAGGCACTTTGTTGTTCCAACTTCATAGTTTCAAGTAGCTATGCAATCCTTTTATTTTCCTGCATCTTTAGGTTTGCCATATCACAGTCTACATCCTTGATGGTTCATGTATACCTTTCTAACCCTACTCTCTTCTTGATCTACTTTACCAAGCACTCAATAGTACTTGTGCTCGCTAAGGCGGGGGAAAAATGTATAAGAGAAAATTTTCACCCTAGATGCAATTAACCTTTTTTCCTTATTACACTTTAGAAAACCTAAGTTGAAAGCTTAATTCATTTAAGCCCGTTAATGGTAGTCCACTTGGAACCCTTTTTGTGTGTTGGTGTAGGAATTTCTATTAGAGACACTTGCGTGGTGCATAGATGTCTGCGCGATGCACTTACGTCCCTGGTAGATTCCTATGACTGAGCCAGCTGAGGCGTTACTCTTCCCATTGGAAACGAAGTTGTAATGCCTCCTTTAGCCACCTGACCTGAATATGGTTGTTTCTTTCCTCATTCCTTCATAATCTAGTCTTTGAACTTGCATTAGGAGGTTGGATGAAGATTGGAAGAACTCTACATCACTTGAGGCTCATTTTGCACTCACATTCTAACATTTCAAGCATTCCATAGCAACAATATCACACTCCATCATGTTGGTAGAGCAAGTTTTGGACCATGCCATTGCAATAGAGGCTTGAGTTCCTCTAATTTCTCCCCCAAGGAGCCTTGAGTGCTCTTGGTGGAGGTGGTAAGCGTCCCTCTCCTCTCCTCTATCATTTGGTTGAGTAGCATAGTATTATTTATAATGCTTGTGTTTTTATCACTTCTTTATCTCTTTTCCATTGGATGTCCGTGGAGGTGAGAAAACCTAAACAGGGATCTGATTGAGTCAGACACCTATACAACAACCCCCAACATTCTCTCTCTTAATGTGTGTTGGTGGACACACTTCGAGGAGCTAGTTGGCGAATAGGGTCTTCTATGAGACTGTCTTCATCACCTTGGTGGGGGGGGAAATGTATAATAGAAAATTTTCACCCTAGGTGCAATTAACCTTTTTTCCTTATTACACTTTAGGAAACCTAAGTCGGAGGCTTGATTCATTTAAGCAAACTGATGGCAGTCCACTTGGTGCCCTTTTTGTGTGCCGGTGTAGGTGTTTCTATTAGAGACGCCCATGTGGTGCACAGATGTCCACCCAAGGTGCTTACATCCCTTGTTGATTCCTATACAACCATTGGATGTACATGGAGGTGGGAACACCTAAAAAGGGGTCTGACTGAGGTAGACACCTATACAACCACCCCCAACATTCTCTCTCTTACTATGTTTTGGTGGACTCACTTCGAGGAGCTAGATTGTCTTCATCACCTTGGCTTTGGTATATCTACTCTATCACCTTTGCTTATACTTTTCATATTTCATAGTGTTATTTTTTCCTCTTAGAAGTTGTTAAGCTAGGCTATCAGTTGTTCTGGTGAGTTCAACCTTGTCTCTAATATAATATGACTGTACGAACTACAATGCATTTCTGAGACCCCAATGCACTGCGCTGTTGTCCAAAGTCCTTGATGACGTCCTCAAGTAGAGAGCTCCCTAAGGCATAGAGTTGGACCTAAAGATCGACTAGCATAGCCCCACATTGAAACTTAGGATTGCAGAGTGATCATAGGACTCTAAAATCCTCATCATTCTCATCCTCATTTCCCAAAACATACACTTAGCTGAGTTATGTTAGGGTAGCCTCTCACGTCTCGACCATCCATGACCTAGGGTCTTGCATGCAGTGGTCCCCCTCTCTTACAATATCATAT
Organism: Sequoia sempervirens; assembly: GCA_007258455.2. NCBI lineage: Eukaryota > Viridiplantae > Streptophyta > Pinopsida > Cupressales > Cupressaceae > Sequoia > Sequoia sempervirens. The sequence goes on from VDFB02331226.1 coordinate 2,837, forward strand.
AAGTTCATCTTCATGACAAAAAGGTTAGGTTGAATAATTGACAATAAATTCTCTTGGTTTGCACAAATCATACTTATCAAGGTAACAAGATAATATGACATAGGGGATACATAACTATGAAGTCATATTGTTGTAATCCCAATCACTACATCCAATAGCTATACCCTCATGCAATCTATATAATGTTTATTTAGGCTAGTTCCCAAGAATGTTCTTTATATTTTGATTAGAGCTTGATTTCTCTCAAATTATTCAGGACACTAAATAAATTTGATTCATGTATATTTCTGTTCATAGGATTCTAAATCAATACATTTCTATCCTACACTAAGGGTAACAATGTAGTCAAGAGTGGAACATCAAATATAGGCACCAAGTTTTGACATATTTTTAGGACCATGTGAAGAAATAATGGACACAATTTTTTTATTCAATTATATATACCATCTATAGGTCTAGGAACATTTTTTCATCGTGAAATTAGTTCAGTTATATAGTCAGCAAAGAGAACAAACAAGCTCACACTATCTTATGATGTTTTTGGACTGGGCATCAAAGGAATTTCAATTTTACTAAACTATGTATGGAAAAGAGGAATGCAAATGTTCTACAAATAACAATCCAAGTGATACAATCATTTAAATACCCATTGCAAGGGGTAACATGGGACTCCCGCATGGCAAGACCATCAACACACGAGGGGGGAATAGGAGGACAAACAGGTGAATAATAGTCACCATCCATGATAGATCCTTGGGGAAAAGCAAAGTTAGTTGAAGGAATAGGATGTTACCCCATTTTTGGTCCCTTAAATTTTTTGAGCATTCCCTTGTTATTTAGTCCTGTTGAAATTCAACCTTAACATTAGGTATATCATTGATTTTAATTTCATCACAAGATATAAACAAGAGGTAGCAGTGTATCTTACAGTTTCAGGGTGACTGAATTACATTTGATTTTAGATTCAAAGTTGATTACAAAGTCTAATACGCATACCACAATAGTGTCTCCACATGAGTTAGGATTTCTTGAGCATAGCATCTTGAAGACAATAGGATTATTTAAGTTTTGATAATGATTCATGGTTTGATGGATAGAATAATGTGAATTATTGGTATACCTTTATTTTAGTTGTAAGCTAGTAGGTTAGGAGCATATAGCAATATTATTGCTACTGATAGCATTCAAAATGACTATACACTTGGTCTTGAGCCATATTGAGTTTCTTTCCTCATAGGGTGTCGATATTTTTAAAGGTATTCAATGTATTTGATGCATGAAGTGGACCCAAGCTTATTTACGCTTGCCTCAACTGCAACTTCATGAGGAAATTTTGATGGTCCTTTGTGAACCTTTGCAAGGCATGAACAACCATATCAAGACCAAGTTCACACTATGAAAGGAAGTAACACAAAAGAAGAAATATGATAATCATAATGGTATTCAAAATAGGCTTATTTGTCTGAGCCTTGATGTTGTGGAGTGAGAAGCTTATGGGGTTAATATCTGATGTTAAAAATTTTATCTTCCATGGAGATCTACCATATAATAAAAGAGATTTAGATGCTTGATCCCCTAAACTACTATGTGATCCATGGAATGTTATCATGAGAAATCTACGTAGGCCTGATCCCAATCAAATAATTTTCCTGGATGAGGCAATCTTGATGTAGATTTTGGTTGACCAATTGAAATAAGAGTTAGCAAAGGCTCTAAGACGAGATGTTTGAAGGTTATGTGAACTATCAATAATATTTCTACATTACAAAGGAAAAGTTTGAAAAGTCAATGATACATTTTATTGAGGCAGTGGTTTTAATTGGTTTTGAAACCATTCTTAACCTTCATTTCCATTGTGAAAAGTTAATAAAGTTTTGCCTGCAAGGTTGGATGAAAAACCTAAAAGGCCACCTGGATAGGCGGTTGTAATGGTTATTGAAACCATTAAAAATTTCAACACACATGACATAAATTTTATTATAGATACAATAGTCTACATTGTATTCCAATGGAACTCATGTAAGATCCAACACCAATCACAATAAGAGTTGTAGATGATGGGCTTAAAGAGAGAGCGATAATGTCAATATAGTAGCACAAAAAATCATCAAAGTTTATGATTAGCTCGATTCTCAACCAATAGTTTCATGAAGGTGTAGGAAAGGTAAATGACATCAAATCTATCATAAAGTTGAATTGATTGAATAGCACTCTAAGGAATATGTTTTCTAAACATGAAGGCAACATTTCTGATCTTAATCCAAACAAACCTCCAAGTTCATTTCTTAAAATTCTTCTTGGCCTCATCAGTGTTTGTGCTCCATACAAGAATTACCCACCGCAGTGCAGGATCGACTTATGACTTTCCTATCCTCCTAATTGGTTAGCATACATAATGTTAATCCTAGTAGTGCCATGCATGTCATAGTAAGTGATGGAAGAAATCATGAGTTTTTTTTATGTATTTGATTACTCTCTTTGGTGATGAACATTGTCATGAAGGAGAATACACATACATACCGATTTGATTCATGTGAATTACCATGATGTGTTGGCTAGATAATTTGATGAATTATGTCAGGGTAGCATCGGTTTTGAAAATGATCATAAGAAGAACATGAAGAAAGACTATCATGTAGGAGGAGGATAAGTGAAAAATATCCACAAAAGACTAAATGGATGTGCTACCTCAGCAAAAACCATATACCCCCTTGGGAATTTCATTCTATATGTCTTAAATAGCATTTAAAATGATTCACTAAAGAAGCAGTTACAAGGAGATCGTGCTATGGATTAAAAAGAAATTGAAATGCTTAGATAGAAAAGAAAGGATGGGAAATGTGAAAAGAAAGAAAGATGTCAAAAGGCTCTCCATAAAAAGGGAGCGGTATAGAATACCAAGAGTCAGTTACGTGAAGCTGAATAGGGGCTCATCTAGGGAAATCTATAAATGTGTAATCCAAAAACATTGAGGGGATCTTTGCTATTTTTCCTCATCCGGGAGCCTTTGCAAGGGTTGGGATAAGGAGATCAAATTTATTTTCTGAGAATGAAATTACTATATGTCTTTGTGCATACAGTTTATGAAGATAATTGATGTTATTAAATATGTGTTTGAGAGTATCTTAAAGAAATACTTTATCTTTGTATAGATGATACAGTTTTCTTCATAATTAATTTCATTTCTCAGAAGGTATTGAGAGCATAGTTTGTTTCTTAAGTAATTGAAATTGGTCTTTGTGCTAGTTTTCTATAATCTATATCTTGTATCTGATATTGGTATTCTTCTTGATATTGGGTTTAGTATTTTCTACTTTCTATTTAAAAGAAAACATCATTTTTATTTCCTATTCTTTCAGTTCATTGAAGATCAAAGACAAAGTTGTACCTCTAAAATTCAGAGGAAATTTTCTAATTCAATAGCGATCTACGAAGTTGTTAGTAACTAATTTGTCTTCATTTCTGAGCATATTTGAGTTATTTATCTAATTATTTGAAGAGGGAAATCTATTTTCTAATAGATTTTTGGCCACTCCACTAAGGAAAAAATCAAAGTTCTTGTGTTTTCAAGTGTTTTTATTTTCTCATAAATCTGAAAATACCTTTTTAATATGGAGGTTGGCACTCTATTGTTTGGGATCTACCTAGAAATTATTTTGGTGAAAGACCCAACAATTCTTTTTATAAATCTACATTATGGCATTAGTTTCAGCCCAACCATGGTGTGCCCAATTTGGACCTTTAGCATTTCCATGATATTCAGATTTGCCTGCAGGTTCAAGAAATAATTTTTCAAAGTTCAATGGAGAAGACTCATAGGTTGTAGATGATCACATTCAAGCCTTCATAGTAGCTTGTGGTGTTTTGGGGGTAAGAGAAGAAAATATTTTTGTTAGACTATTTGTTGAATCTCTCATTGGATTTGTTGTTGTTTGTTTCAATATTTAGAAGATGGATGTATTACTAACTAGGATAACATGGAAAAAAAATTTCTTGGAAGATATAAACCAGTAGTGGATGCATGCACACTTTCATCTTAATTTCTCAACATAAAAAGAAAGATGGTGAATCTATAAGGGAGTTTGTAGAACAGTTTGATAGATGTCTAGAAAAGATTCCTCATAATCTTTAGCCAAGTAAAGAGCTGCAAATAAGATTTTGATTGGAGCATTACATCCCGACGTTTGATTCCTCTTGAAGTGAAGTAAGGTAAGTGATCTTGAAATTGAAAAAAAAGAATTTGTTAATATTGACGATGATTTTATTTTATTTGGGTTGTGGAAGAAAGATAAAGTTGAAAGGTTTGCACAAAATGGTATGGTTCAAAGGCATAAAAATTCAAACTTTCAAAAAATGAATTCATCAAATGTCTTTCTCCCTATAGCTGAATGTTCCAATCTCACAAAAAATTTTCAGAAAAATGAAGTAGGTGATGTGAGGATTGAATCTTTGATGCTAAAATTTATAATCTTAACTATGAGATAGATGAAGATGATTCTAATTCTTCCAATGATGAGAAAGATTACTCTCCTTGTAAAGAATCAGTAGGTATGACATCTTCTACTTTGGCTACAACAAACTTGAAATATTCATCTACTATTAAAGATAGTCCAGAATTAAACAAAAGTAAATAACTATTGATTCCTCCATGTGCTCCAAAAATTGAAACTTTCATATTTTAAAGCATTGATGTAAACTTATCAGATGATTTGGTTAATGTGAACATGGAAGGTCAATTTTCATAAAAAATATGTTAGCAAATTATTAGAAACAGAGGTTTTCACTTTTGAAGATGTTAATTTGTACACTGTGTAGTTGAAGGAAAAACTAAAAATCAGCTTCAAGAGGTAGGTGAATCATCAAACATTCTTTCTTTTCACATGTAGCCTGAATATGAAAAGTTTTGATTCATCGATGAGGTTCATAAAGATAAAATAACAGATAATGAGGTACTAAATTATCTCATTCTTTAATTTTTATATTTTGAAGAGAATATTGGTTCAGGTTGTTCCAGCCATTTGTTTGAATCAATGTATGGGATAGATAAAAATAGAAAAGAACCTGAGGTAAGTTGAATCAATATATGAATGTGACAAATTTGTTGAATTATGTGCTACAAATTGGGTCCCATAATTTTTAAATGATGCAATTATTCCCACACATAGCAACCAAGAAGTCTCTTCACCTCATGATTTGTATGTGGGATGTCCAATTCGAGGGTTATTTTCATTTTGTTCAGAAAATCAATTACAAAGCAATATTGAATTTGATGTGGTACAAGCAGATTTTGGTGACCCTATGCAAGGAAGTTATAATGTGAATCATTTAGTTAAAGAGGCCTATGATAAAGAGTGGCTTATTGAGCATCAAATTTTATTCATAAAGTTTTCACAAGATGTTTGTGTTATTGTTTTGATGGCAATAGTCATGATTTGGTAGTTGGTTGTGCACATAGGCAGCTACTTCTCCTAGCATGTTAATGGATTTGTATGACCAACCTGGAGGCCATTTGAGGTAAGGTCTTCCTACCATGTACATAATAGGATTTTTTGTTGTGCTGGTAGTTTAGGTGCTTACATGTCCCACTTTATTCCATTTTTGGATTGCTCTTGCTCTGTCTCCTCCTTGCTATTTGAATTTAGACCAATGCAATTAGAATTGATCAATACCAGAGATGTTGTCCAGTTCTCTACCATAGAAAATGCATTCCCTAGACAGAGCCACTGTTACCCTCATTTTTGGTCCCTAAATTTTTTTGAACTTTCCCTTTTTATTTAGTCTCGTTGAAATTCAATCTTAACATCTAGTATATCATTGATTTTAAGTTCATCACTAGCTATAAAAAAGAGGTAAAAATGTATCTACAGTTTCAAGGTGGCCAGATTAAATTTGGTTTCAGATTCAAATTTGGTTTGAGATTCAAATTTGATTACAAATTTTGATACGCATATCACAATAGTGTCTCCACATGATTTAATATTTCTCGAGTAACATCTTGAAGACAATAGGATCATTTGAGTTTTGATAATGATTCATTGTTTGAGAAAAAAATAATGTGAATTATTGGTATACCTTTGTTTCAGTTGCAAGATAGTAGGTTAGGAGCATATAGCAATATTATTGTTGTTGATAACATTCAGAATGACTATACACTTGGCCTCAAGCCATATTGAGTTTCTTTCCTCACGAAGTGTTGATCTTTTTAAAGGTATTCAATGTATTTGATGCATGAAGTGTACTTGAGCCTATATGTGCTTACCTCCACTACAACTTCATGAGGAAATTTTGATGGCCTTTGTGAACCTTTACAGGGAATGAATTGCAATGTCAAGACCAAGTTCACACTATGGAAGGAAGTAACATGAAAGAAGCAATATGATAATTATAATGGAATTCATAATAGGATTATTTATCTGAGTCTTAATGTTGTGGAGTGAGAAGCTTACAAGGTGTAGACATGCAAAATTAGCATCATGCATTTAACTAATTCATATTCATCCATTCATCAAATAAATCAGGTTCATTAAATTCACTCTCTAAAGTCATCCATTTAAATTAAATAAATCAACTTTATTTAATTTAATCCTAACATCACCCTTTTTTATCAAATAAATCAAATCTTTATTTAATTAAATCTAAAAACATCTTTCATCTCCTTTTGATTTAATTTAATCCTTAAATCTAAGTCAAATGAGTCAAATCACCTAATCCTATTTTAAATGAACTAAATTAGGATTACATCTAATCTAATGCATGTCACATTCTCTAGATTTTCCCACTTGCACAAATAAAGGATTTTAATTAATTTATTAAATCCTCATTTTCCCTCAACAAAGCATCTTTGGAGAATATTCCCTCAAGTTTGAATTCAAGTCAAGTTGACGTGTCCCTTCCAACATAGCATTAATTCTCCTTGTACATGTCCCCCACTTGGCATTTAAGCCCCTTTTTCTCCCTCCAACAAGCCAAAATTTGAAATTTGAAAAGGCCAACAAATGTCATTTATTGACACATTGACCAAAACTAGCACATCCTCCATCCACTCACATTTGGACAAGTGGCTCCTTCCTATTGGTTGAATCTTTGTCCCACATTCACCCATTTTGTATATTTCTCCATCCTATCATTCTATAAATAGGAGGTCTCATTCCTCATTTTAGCACACACAATCTTCATGCAAAGTTACTCTCTTCACATTGAGAGCTAATTTTGTCCATTTCATCTTCATCATTGGCTTATCAAGGGTTGGTAAAGGGTCACATCTCACAACAAAGTGACACCAATCCACTATGGAATAGGTGTGCATTGTGCTTTTATAAGCTTTTTTGGTTTATGTTGTTATTTCATTTAGATCATGAAGTAGGATGCATTATTTCATAGGAGTATTTGTAGGTTTGCATTTACATGAACTAACCCCCCTAATGAGTGTTGGATTTTACCATTTACATATTTAGGGGTACTCACATATGGTGCTAGAAGGAGGGCATTTCATGTTTAAAGATGTTTTCTCTAAATTAGTTTTCTAAGAATATTTCTTCAATTTGCATTCTTGTTTCTTGACAAATAAAATAAGCTTATAGTGGACTAGTCTTTCAATCTTCTTACATATGGTTGTAACATGCGTTTTGGCTAAATATTGGAAGTTTAGTTTTCTTAATAGCATATTTACATTCAACTCTTTGAATCAATGTTGAATATTGTGGGTAGAACGTGTCTTTTGTTTTTCACTCAAAATATTTTGATATTTGTTGATTCATAAACAATAAATCATTGTTTCTAGATATGCACTAACCTTGGTTAGTCTTTAAACAAAAATAATGTTTCAACAGTTTGGGATTATAGGTCATAGTGAACATTTCATCTGCTTCTATTTATTTAGTCTCAAGGGCCCGAGCTTTCCAGAAAACACTTTTTCTTTACAAAATTGTTATGGTAAATGGGCGTAGAGTATAAGACATTATATAAGAAGGGACATTCAAATAGGATATCCTCATGCATATCTTTTATCTTATGTGAATATTGTGCTCATTGGGGTTTGATCCTTTGAAGGTGTCATACATGGTTGGGTATGGTTCCAAGTTCCCACAATGCATTCACCATAGAGGTTCATCTCTGCCTTCAGTTGCCTAACACCCACAGGACATTGGGTGTAGCCTAGGCTTCGAATCCTTGAATAGCAATGACCCCGACCCAAACCTTTTGATTGGAGCAGTTGTGGATGGCCTAGATGCCAATGACCACTTTGCTAATGACAAAAATGATTATGAATAGTCTAAACCTTCAACCTATATCAATGTTCCATTAGTTGGCTCCCTTTCTTACTTGGCCCATTGTACTCACTCTTAAACAAACTAATCTATCGATAGTATGCTAATAGACTATGTATAGCTACTTATATAGTGAGGATGGCCCAAAACTGGAGCCTTAGTCCTCCATATGATATCATGTTTTTTTGTTTTGGCTGTGTTTTGATGGATAGATAATGATGGTCTTGAAGCATGAAAGACTTTTGAGATTACTGCTATTGTGTTGTCTTTTTTATTTTCTCTTCTATATAAAATAGTGTGATGAAAAAAAAATATATTCTTTAAGTCTTGCTGAAATTTCTGTCACCACAAAATCTCAATAAATTTAATTTTCATAGTGGTAGTTTACAACTGTAATGAGTATTCTATTTGAATGTAAATCTGCATCTATCCCTGTGATGGAGTTTGGATGACCACGCCCTAGGTAAATCAAACTCAGGAAACTTCAACTATTAACATAGTTGCTTTCCACATTGCTGCTGAGGACATGGAATAGTCTAGCATCTGAAAGCTACACACCAACATGTGTAGGCCTGCCCATTTATCTCACATGAGTTTGTGTAAATATTTTGCTCTTTGAAAAAAAAAATTGCACATTTATCTCACACCTCGACAAAAGCTCTGGGGATCACTGGGATTTTTCTTATGCCTTTCTTTTTTCTTGTTTTGATGTGGGTATGTGTAGGATCATCATGGAAAAAACAAGCCCTTAAGTGATAGAAAATTCAAAAAAATCTAAGTTAGGCAACTTAACATAAAAGTTTGAATAAGTTATCTATATTATTTCAAAAATATGTAAGAATAGAATATGTAGGAAATTGAATGTAGTTTTTAAACTAGTAGGTTTATTTAAAAGAAAGAAAGGTCTCTTTGGTGAAAATTTAAAATTTCAAATGCATTAATTACTTAAATTTTAGGGAAAAATAAATGAGTGCAATGCGACCACCCTAATACAATTAAATGATAATATTTTTTTATAAGATTTTAGATATAAGTAGAGAACTCATGTCTGATGTGATGCATATTTTTTTGTAATTTTTTTTTAAAAGTAAATAATTAATTATGAATTTTTATTACAAATTTTTTGTAAAAATATAAAAACTTATGTCTAACCACCTTAACTTAGTCAAAACTTCGTAAATTTTTTTTTGTTTTTTAATCCTATAGTATACAAAGCATAGAATATGATGCATGTTTTAGATTCAAAATGTGATACCATTTGAAAGCTATAAATATTTTGATCATTCACAATGTCGGGACTTTGAGTAAAGTAATTCAAATAGAAAATGAATAATAATTGTTATTAAATTCAAAAGCATAATTTATATTGGTGGAAAGTTGAAGTCTCCTTTAAAACCCTTTTAGTTTCATCATTTTGGGTAAAAAAAGTCATTAGCCACATACCCTACACCATCATATTGCCACTTTTGGGCCATCATGATCTACACTTTTTTATACCATGTTATCATTCTAACTAAATTGAGATGTCCTTTACACCTTCAAATGCACAGCGAAAGTTTTAAAGGCAATTTTTGTCGTTGTCCTTACTGCTTCTTTCCTTGTTAAATAGCATTTTCTAGAAATTTTCTTATGCTTGTCCAAGGATTCTTGTTTTGTGTAGGTCTTTAATTAAATTCCCAAGCTAGAAATAGGCTACTTGAGAATTTGACTTTACACCCAGCTAATAGTGTTTGATTGAAAGTATCTAAATCCTTTTCATAGAATCCATTTTGTTGCTATCTCACAATCATTGTAGGAAATGAGACCACATTTTTGCGAGGCATTTTGTCAAGTAGTTCATTGCGCCCTCTCTATGCTTCCACTTTATTTGTTGTCTTGTACACCCATGAAAACTCTATTACTGGTGTTGACATAATTTCTATCTGCAGATTTTTTTTTGGTATGGTGCGACCTAAGAGTTTTCTTTTTTTTGTCAACTTCTGCCTTGTCACCCAACAACTTTAGATTTTTCTTAATTGTTTTCCTTCTGAGGTAGCTTGTATTGATGGAATTTAACATACATGTTTATGAATTTACTACTCTGGTCGATGGTTGTTGCATGCTTGGAGGGGTTGATTCTTTGTGGTAGCCTTGTTTATGTATGTCTTCAATTCATTCTCTATATGACGAAGATGCTTTTATTCTTTTTGAAAAAACTTTAGCAAATTTAGAAGGGTGGTCATCATGATAAGGATCTCTAATGGAAAAAGTTATAGAAGTTCCAATAGCAGCCATGAATCTTAAATGAATCTTGGGTGAAGTCATTTGCATTTAAAAAAAATGCTTTGCTATCTATTGGTGTACATTAGAAATCGATTAGAAGGGGTAGACCTACAACCAATTAATTTTGTCAATTTCAAGTAGCTTCACTGCATGATGCATATGGCAATGCAAACCATTTCATTTTAAAGCAACAACTGTTAATTATCCATTCCCTTAATCACTGGCTTTGGGGAAATTTCACAGTTGAAGTAAATATTTCTTTCTAAAGCCCATGTTAATGCAATCTTGTTTGGGATCACATATGCGTTGAAATCAATTTAAATAAGGATTAACTTTTTTGTTTGGCTTGCATACATCGGCCACTATTTTTAATACACAGGTGTTGTAGGTCTATTCAAGTTGACTAAATATGTCCTGGTCCTTTTTTTTTTGGTTTCTAAGAGTTGTGCTTTTGTTCAATTAATGGTACATTGTAGATCTTGGTATAAATTTGCAAATCAGCTGAATGACTAAAAGGCATAGGTAGTGTGCAAAGCACTTTAGGAGCATTTAATTCAACCACCATGTAGATTGAGAATAGGAGCTTGATGTGGATAGAGCTCTCTTTATTTGCTCATAATTAAAAATTGTAGATATTGAATGTTAGATATAGTGCTTTGAAATAAGTATCTTATGTTATTTTTTTTATTGAGAAGGGTCTTTATTATACATTTTTTTGATAAAGATATCAAAATCCTTACTTGTTTGCATTAAGATTGTGTTGATCTTTTTTATATGAATAAATATTATTAATGCTTCATTTTTCATTTAAAATCATTCTATTGTTTGGAATCAATGATTAAAATGAATTTGATTAATAATTTAATCACCCACATGATTGGCTTCCTTTTTCATAGGAAAAGTGAGGATGGATTTTCGTTTGCACAAGGAGCTTGCAAGAGGTGATATTTGAAGAGTCTTGGAGAAAAAAAGAAATTGAGCATTGAAACTTGAAGTTAACAACGTATTTTTAAATGCTTAAGGCTTCCATTCAATGCTTTAATTTTCTATTTTAGAATAACTCACTTCTTTCTAGGCTCTAACAATGAACATTACAAAAGCTTTCAATTTTTTGTTGCAAAGGGTTAAAAAGAACT
>VDFB02331227.1:0-24610 GCA_007258455.2 Sequoia sempervirens
GCTAAAGTGAAAGAAGCATATATGCTAGATGATTATGAGATCCAACTTCACAAGAAAAGGCATAGTTTAAGACAAAAAGACCTAGATGTCAACACCTACACTGAAGAGTTCCAGAAGCTTTGCTTGAGATCAAATGTGGTAGAAGATGAGAGTCTAAAAGTGGCTAGGTACCTCAATGGTTTGAAGTGGAACATACAGGAAGAGATGGCTTTACTCAGCCCCAAGGCAGTCCACCAATGTTATCAGCTGGCTATAAAGATTGAAGAAAGGAATAAAAGAAAGCATGATCAGTCCTCTAAGGGCAAAGGCAGAGGCAGAGATCAAAGAGGACAGCGTGGAGGTTACCAAGGAAGAGGTAATGATCAAAGAAGCCAAGGAGAATCTAAGCTTACTGAGCATGGAGGTGAAACATCTTCAAGAGGAGGATTTAATAGAGGAAGAGGACCTCAAGGAGGTTCAAACAGAGGAAGAGGAGCAGGCAGAAGTAACTCTTACTTTGCCACCATGAAATGTTATCACTGCAATCAGCTAGGTCATCTAGCTTATAGGTGCCCGGAGAAAGCTTCTTCAAGCAATGACAAAAGAGTGGCCTATGCACAAGAGGACACCATTAGTGTCAAATCCCTTGAGATCAGTCATATAGAATATGAAATTGGAGAGAGTCTAATGTTTAATAGAGTGCTGATCAGACAATCGGTCAAGGAAGAACCCAAGCAAAGGAGAGCTTTGTTTAGAGCAAGGTGTAAGATATTGGGAAAAGTATGCAAGGTCATTGTAGATTCCAGTTCTACAGATAATATCAGCTCTGAGGAGGTAGTAACTAAGTTAAAATTGTAGAAGGTACCTCATACCAATCCCTACAAGGTCACATGGTTGAATAAAAGGCATAGTGTTCTAGTGAATGAGTAGGTTACAGTGGAATTCTCAATTGGAGGCTACAAAGACAAGTTGGTTTGTGATGTAATACCCATGGATGCATGCCATATTATACTTGGCAGGCCATGGCAATATGCTAGAGGTGCTATATATCATGGAAAGGAGAACACAATAGAATTCAAGAAGGATGGAAGAACCTTCAAGATGCAATCATTGACTGAGCAGGATTAAGGGCAGTCCAAGGTACCTAGCATTATGTTGAGCAGTGGTAAAGAGTTCATCAAGGATCTACACCAAGGGAATGAAGGTTATGTGGTCCTAATGTAGTCCAAAGAGGAAGAAAAGGCTGAGAAGACAGTCATACTTGAAACAGTTCAAAGGCTGCTAGAAAAGTACAAGAGCATAGTGAGTGATGGAACACCAACAACTCTACCACCAAAGAGAGCAATAAGTCATCAAATTGACTTCATACCTGGAGCCTCTTTACCTAACAAGGCAGCATACAAACTCACACCAGATCAGAATCTTGAAGTGGCTAGGCAAGTGGAAGAATTGTTAGGTCAAGGTCTGATTCAAAAGAGCATTAGCCCTTGTGCAATCCCAGTTGTTTTGGAAACAAAAAAAGGTGGTAAGTGGAGAATTTGTACTGATTCTAGAGAAATTAATAGGATCACCATTAGGTATAGATTCCCAATACCTAGAATTGAAGATTTAATGGATTGCCTTGGAGGTGCAAAATCCTACACCAAGTTAGATCTTAAGAGCAGGTATCATCAAATCAGAATCAAGGAAGGTGATGAATGGAAGACAACTTTTAAAACAAATGATGCTTTGTATGAGTGGAAAGTGATGCCATTTGGCCTCTCAAATGCCCCTAGCACATTCATGAGACTAATGAATGAGGTGCTTAAGGATTTCACAGGGATTTTTGTGGTAGTCTACTTGGATGACATACTGATTTTCAATAAGACAGTAGAAGAACATTTGAAGCATGTGGAGATGGTTCTCAAAAGGTTGCAAGAAGAACAATTGGCTATTAACCTTGAGAAGTGTGAGTTCTTCAAACAAGAACTTGTGTATCTAGGCTTTGTAGTATCCCAAGGAATGTTGAGGATGGATCCAAGCAAGGTTGAAGCCATCTTAAATTGGCCCACACCAACCACAGCAACAGAGGTAAGAAGTTTTCATGGTTTGGCTCAGTTTTATAGGAAGTTCATAAGGAATTTTAGTGGTATATGTGCACCAGTACTAGATACAATCAAGGGTGGTCAGAAAATGAAGTTTCAATGGAGTCAAGAGGCTGATAGAGGGTTTGAAAATCTGAAACAAGAGGTAGCAACCTAGCCTATACTTTTGTTTCCTAGTTTTGATAAGGTGTTCACAGTCGAGTGTGATGCAAGTGGAGTAGCAGTAGGAGGAGTCCTTAGTCAAGAAGGTAGGCATGTAGCCTTTTTCAGTGAAAAACTCAATGAAGTCAAGCAAAAATACTCCACCTATGATCTGGAACTTTATGCTTTAGTGCAGTCCTTTAGGAAGTGGAGGCATTATTTATTGCCCAAAGAGTTTGTGGTCTTCACAGATAACTAGGCACTCAGTTACATCAACACCCAAGAGAAGTTAAGCAATAGACATTTCAAATGGATGGAGTACATCCAAGCCTTTACATTTACCATTAAGCACAAGAAGGGACAGAAAAACAAAGTAGCAGATGCATTAAGCAGGAGAATGTTGACAGTCCAAGAGATACAGCTGAAAAGCATTGGATTAGAGAGTTTCAAAGACCTCTATGGTGAGGATGAAGATTTCTCAGAAGCCCACAAGGTATGTTCAGATTTTGAAAATAATTTTCATAGTCAGTATGCTGAGTATACTCTACAAAATGGATTGTTATTCAAGGGTAATCTGTTATGTGTCCCAAGAGGATCAATGAGGGAAAATCTGATCCAAGAGAAACACAATGGCAGTCTAAGTGGGAATTTTGGAATAAATAAAACTTTAGAGCTAGTACAAAGGTTTTATTACTGGCCTAAGTTAGCAAGAGATGTTAGGAAATATGTGGAGTAGTGTGTTGTTTGCATGAAAGCCAAAGGGGGAGCTAGCAATGCTGGTTTGTATCAACCCTTGCCCATTCCCAATAGACCATGGGAGTGTGTTAGTATGGATTTTGTGGTAGGTCTTCCCAAGACCAAAACTGGTTTTGATAGTGTTTTTGTAGTTGTGGACAGATTCAGCAAAATGAGTCACTTTATTCCTTGCAAGACTACACATGATGCAAGTTACATTGCCCATCTTTTCTTCAAAGAAGTTGTAAGAATCCATGGATTGCCATTGAGCATTGTATCAGACAGGGATGTGAAATTCATGATCCATTTTTGGAAAACACTATGGAGCAAATTGGGTACAAATCTATCATTTGGATCAGCTTACCATCCTCAAATTGATGGTCAAATAGAGGTGGTTAACAGAGTGTTAGGTAACCTATTGAGGTTCTTGACAAAGGAATATGGACAGACATGAGATATGGTAATTTCTCAAGCTGAGTATGCTTACAATGACAGTGTTAATAGAACTACTTGGAAAAGTCCATTTGGGGACTATGTTATGGTCCACCTTAACAAGTCCAGGTTGCAGAAGGGAATGGCAACTAAGTTACAGATGAAAAGAGTGGGTCCATGTAAGATACTGGCCAAGTATGGGAAGAATGCATACAAGGTAGAGCTTCCATCAGATTTGGGTATATCTCCAGTCTTTAATGTTGCTGATTTGATTAGGTATAAGGGGACAGTCATTGATGAAGCTCAGAACAGTCAAGAAATCTTTAAGGATATCAATAATATACCCCTTCCAAATCAAGAGAAACCTCAGGCAGAGAAGGTCTTGGAGTCCAGGGTGAAGAAAGCTACCAGACACAAGGCATACATGGAGCACCTTATCAAGTGGAAGGGCAAGCCTGACTCAGAGGCCACATGGATACAAGAAGATAAATTTAAAAAACTTGGCATTGACCTAGCAATGATCCCTCTTTCCAGTTCTTAGTGTTTGTGTTGAGAGGGGGAGAATGGTGCAGGAGCACTTGCCAAGGTGCCAAAATACAAGCTTAGTTAGAAGTTTTGTTTTAAAAAAAATCTTTTTGTTATTTTGGTAAGGTCTCAAATACCTTTTTGTTTTTGTTTGGGGACCTTTTGGTTCATTAGGTAAAATTTGAATAAGCTTGGATTCATTTTTGTGGTTGTTTCCTAAGCATTAGAAAAACGTTACAAAACACACTGTGTTTTACAAAAACTTGATTTTAGCCATTCTTAGGCTCAAATTTGAAAACCTAACTATTTCTTGGCATGGTAAAAGGTAGCTCTCAACCTTTGAAGGAGGTTAGAAGCTTTGTATGTTGGCAGTTCAGGAGAACAATAAAAGAAAACAGTGATTTTTATTGAAAATGACTGATTTTTCTGTTCTTGCGTGTGACAGCTGCAAGAAATGAATTAAGTTAAGTTTTTGTTGAGTTGCATGGCATGTAGTGAATCCTTTTAAAACATTTTATTGTGGAAATTTAATTAGTTCTCCATCATTTTCTTCTATTGTGTAAATACTATGTTTTTCTTTTTGCTATTTTGACTGGTGAAATACAAAAAAATGGAGTTCTAGTTTGTTTTCTGACCGTACCAAGAAGTATGGGTTCAGTGGAAAAAAGGCTAGACTCCCTCATTGTATATTATGTAAATATGGAAGTCTTTAAGAGTGTGGTTAGCATGCTAGGAAGATTTCCCTAGGCGAGTTCATCAACACCCGGTTAGGGAAAGATAGTGCAAAATCAGTTTCCACATTGCAGGGGTGCTGCATCTCCATTAAAGAAATGTGTAGAGTGGTTGCAGGGGACCTTACCAAGCTCTGACAAGAGGCAAGAGTCATCACCAAATCATTTGGTGGCTGGAGAAAGAGGACAGTCCTTTGTGTGTCCAAGAAAAGGCTTCAAAAGCCCTAAATTCCTCAAAAACAGTGAAAGACCTGTGTACGGCCTAAGAAGGTCAGAAACCAAAAGAATCTTGAAATGCTCCAAATTTTAGCCAGGGTTCCTTCTTTGAACTTGTGGTGTTCATTGAGCAGGGAGGAGTATTAAGCATTTGTTTTGTTTGAGGAGACCTAATTCTAGTAGCCTTTCAAAACCCTAAACTAGGGTTTAAGGAAAGCGATAGAAGAATGGATTTTTGTGCTTGGGCAGGAGCCATTCCTAGATTGTTTTAAAACTTTGAAAACCTATGCACACCCCTGAATTCAAGTTAGGAAACATTTGGAGGTTAACTAGTCTTTAGGCTTATTAAAGGCTAGATGGAGTATGTGTGAAAAAGCACCAAGAACTAATTGGTAGCAGCAAATTAGTGATGATAGCAGGGTTGGCAATGAACCAGGGGTACCTAAGCTAGCAGGGGGCCTATAGGTTGAATGGTGGATGAAGTGACACATTAGGAGTTCTTAGACAAGGACTGAAGAGCATTGAGATTGTGATTTTCTCAATCCAACCCTATCCCTCTCACTTATGTCCAAGCTCTATCATGTCCATATGGCCCTTTGCACCGCTCAGCCTATTACTGTGCAAGAAGTCCCATCTCTCCTTGCTCTCGATGAAACCCCAGTTTCCTCTGCCCCCCCTTCTACTGGAATTCTAGATACGCCAGACTCGAGTAAGAAAAAATGCCTAAAAAACCCTGGTTTGAAAGCCCTTCCCCATGGTACATCCCCTGCCAAGAGCTCGGGGGATGCAGGTAAAGAAATGAAGCGTCATGTGTCCACCCCACGACCTAAGGCTAAAGCCTCTAAGAAAACTAAATTATGCCTTCATCACATTGACTCTGACATCAAAATTATTGATGAAGCCAACACCCCCCGTAGATCTCATAGACTGGTCCTTAAGCAGGACAAGGTGGGAAGTCTTAAGGAGGCCTCAGATTCAGAGAATGAGAATGGGAGTGATAGTGAAAGCCAGGAGAAAAAAGTCGCAGGTGGGGATGACCAGTTTGTCTTGGTGAACAGTGTGTCCCATGTGTCTAAAATCCTGAGGAAGGGCCCTACTAGTTCCAATGTGATGGAAATTAATCCACAAACCTCTATTACTGATAAGGGAAAAGCCCCCTTGCAGGAAAATCCCAATGAAAAAGAGATGGCCTGGGAAGAAGTTGGCAAGCTGAAGGGGAGAATGGAGAGATTGGAAAAAAAGGTTTAGGAGGTGTCGCACTTTGCCCTCAAAGTCATGCACAGGTCGGCTACAAGTCTATGCTTGCTGTAGAAGGACAAGTCCATGGCTGATGACGAAGATGATGTTGGTTTTAAGAAGTTGCTTGAGTTCCTCACGGTGGATTGGGTGACTGCTATCTAGGATAAACCTTGCGGGGAGGAAAAAATTTAGGCCTTTGGGTCTTTTTGTTTTTCATTTTCTCTATGACTGTTTATTTGTTAATGTTGTTTCTTTGGTTTGACCCTTGGGGGTCTTTGGACTCGTTTACTATGTATCATGCTTGCATGATGGACTATGTTTTTTACTGTTGTTTTTTTACTTTTTGATATGACTTGCTATGGGTGATAGCTCGGTGTTCTCGGCTGTCACTGTGATGTTAATCTGCTTACTCTGGATGGCCTTTGGTGCCTTGTTATGAAGGGACATCACCCTTGATTTTGTTGCTTTTTATATCAAAAACTATATGGATTAATAGTACTAGGCCAAAAAAACTAGATTGTGATTGTGAAATGTGAGAATTATTTAGTTCAAGATAAATATTTGAGTTTTCCAATGTTTTGAGTTGTGAAAATGTGACTTTTTTACAAAAAGATATTTTAGAAATTATTTACTAATTAGACTTTTTCAAAATGAAACAAAATATAATTAGTTTCAAATATGAACAAGTGAGCTTTTTAAAGCAACTTGCATTGTTTAATTCTTTTTTTAGTACTTTAATGACTTTGAATTTTTTTAATTAATTAGTTATTAATAATTTAGCTTTCCACCAATCAAAAATAATATTTAAACAAAAATTAAAATAAAATTCAATTTTGTAAAGTTAATTTGTAAAATATTTAACTTTATAAATTATAAAAATATTTTTTGTGCATATGATTGGTTAAAAAAGTTTTGTGTGTTAGGGGAGAGGGGCCCATAATGGAGCATGGTCCAATAGTGGGGATAGAAGTAGTCCTCAGTGGGCCGCATAATGGAGTACATAATATCCAATTGCAAAATAGTTTTTATCCATAAAGTACGCAAAGTGACAAATCATGTGATGCCACATCAGCGCACCAATAAAACATGACTTAGTGCACCACTATTGGTCTCACTTTTTTTTTTTGGGCCTTTTTGGATACCTCAACAAAAAACATGTTGATGTGGCATCATATTTGATGATGTGGCCCTAAAACGAAATATAGAAGTACATGAGTTGCCAAATAAATTGTTGTTCAAATTGGGAGTGATTTGAAATTTCCACGTAGGATTTTGAGAAACACGAAGTTAGGGTGCTCCACTATAGGCCCTCTCCCCTATTGATGGATAAAGCAAATTAAACATTTTTTTAAGGAATGATTTTTCATTTTTTGCTTTATAAAATCATTTCATTAAATCTTTCTAAAATAAATAAATGTGATTTATTTTGACATTTTTTTAAGAATGATTTTTTTTATGTATGTAATTGTTATTTATTTTATTAAAGAAATCTTACAAAAATCAATTAACTATTTTATACAGATTTGGATTCACACTATTAAAAAAAAAATTAAAAATTGTATTATTATTTCTAGATATTATCTATATTTTTAATATTTTATGGTATAATTTTATTATATATGTGTTCCTCCTATAATATATAGATATATAAGATAATATATAACCTAATACCTATTAAAAAAAAAATTTAAAAATTGTATTATTATTTCTAGATATTATCTATATTTTTAATATTTTATGGTATAATTTGATTATATATGTGTTCCTCCTATAATATATAGATATATAAGATAATATATAACCTAATACCTATAAGATAATATATAACCTAATGTAGATTATATATATAGAGAGAATTTATATATACTATTTATATTTATATCTTATATTATAGGTAATATTTTGTAGGTAAATAAGTTAACCTATATTATGTAGGTAATATATTAATTTATATTATATATTTATATACAATATAATATAGGTTATTTTATTTTGTAGGTTCTCCTTTCATATATATTTATATATATTAATAAACTATCTTAATTATAATATTAATATTATTATATTATTACTATTAATACAATTAATATAATAGTAAATCACTATATTACTAATTATAACAATATTTTAAAATATATTAATATTACAATATTATCTATTTACTTAGTTTATATAATATAATTTATAAATAATTATTAATATTAAATTAGAATATAATATATTTATTATAATAGTAGTATATTTAACTTCAACTATAATATGAAGATTTCACTATCAAATTCAAAATCAACTAGAATCAATGTAAGAATTACTTTTTAATAATAATCATTTGATTATTTAATGTTTAGGAAATATGTATTCTAAAGAACAAACTCAACTTCAACTTTATTAGTCATAATTATGTCTAGTACAAATAATTCATAAACTACTTCCTTTTCTCAATGAATGGGTTCATTATATAAATATTCAAATGTATTCAACTTTAATGTTTTTGAAAAAAAAAACACCAAACAATAAACATTTATTCCAATTTATTTTATTTTCAAATATTTAACATCAAACAAATCAAACAAATATTTACATTACATAACCAAAACATATAAAAAAACCAACGGTAATAATCAAACAAAAAACTCAAAATATAAAAGTCAAAACTAAAATACCACAATTAGAAAAAAAGTTATATTGAATTTTATTCACATTAATTAAACTTACATTTATTTTTATTCCAACTCTACAAATCTCTAATTAGAATACTACAAAGGAAAGTACTAGCCACTACGTGACACTTGTTTTCTTATATTTTTCTTTTCCAAGCAACTATTTTTCTTATTATCTTTTAATTTTTTTGATGGATATATATATCTAACTAATAATGATAATAATTATATAAATGTTGGTTTTCCAATTGTCCTAATATGGTTAAATAATAAGTATTACCCAAAAACATGCATTCCTCTACGCATTTGGAAAACCCACTTCTTTGTCATTTAAAAATTAATAAACTATTACAAGCTCCCAACAAGTCAATAATTATATGACATAGTCAATAATTATTTCATATTATTTAAAAATTAGTAAATTAATAATATAATATATTAGTATTATTATTCTATAGTCCTAATCATATTATTTAAAAATATTTAATATATTTTTACTTTAAGTTTCAAAATGTTAAAATATAATTTTTTATCTCATAAATAGCAATTTTTTTACTTGAGTTAATTTTTAAAATCTTAGTATAAATTAAATATATTATAGTTTTTTTCTTAATTTACTTTTAAAATTTTATTTAAATCTAGATTATTTTCATTGTATTTAATTTTAAGTTTTTTTTAATAAAAGAAGGTAAAAATTTATTAAATCAGAGAAAGGATTAAATAAAGAGAGATTCAAAAGACTCCAAGAAAACACCCCAATGTGAAAGAAAATTTTCTAGAAGCAACCACACCCACACAAACTGAAACAAAAACCATTACTCCCTCTTATCCATGGAAATCGACCCAACAAGAACGTGGGAATACTCTTGGGACAAGTGCTCCCAATATTCCACCTACCAACCCCCAAGATTCTTGGATGCCCATTTCACCAGACAATCAACCACACTATTCCACTCCTATGGAATGTGGATAAAGGAGACAAACTCTAACATGGAAGTCAATCTAAGAACCTACCTAACCACAGATGCAAGATGTCAATTAACACTGACCAAATCCTCACTATTCAACATATTGATCAAAATCTAAGAATCTGACTCAAATGATTTGATGCCAACCTAGAGCACAAGCCCTCTCAATAGCATATAGAATTGCTAGACCTTCCAAAAATTTATTACTTTTCCTCCCTTTATATATAGAGAAAAAAGGATGACATTACAAGCCATATCCCTTCAAACCTCACCAATTCTAACAATGCCCATGATTACCCCTTGAATAAGTGTTAATTTTTAGAACACCAGCAGGAGGGGGAAACCAATGGTCATCCCTTTGGGTTTTCTTCCAAAGATTACAATTTCTCCTACCATAAGGGTACACCTACCTGATGCCAAGAAGACCCAACCTTTGGATGAAATCCTTGTCCCCTTTGTCCAAAGGAAAAGACACTTCACACTTAGCAATGATAGTCTCCTAAACCATGCCAACAATCATATACCACAGTTGTTGAATCACCAACTTACATCCCCTAAAAATACTTTGGTTTCCTTCAAGCCAAATCTACCATAGTATGAAGGAAGGACCAATGTACCACACAATTTGAAGAAAGGAGGCATGTGCTAGAGGCCTACCCAAACTTATCCAAAACTCAGCTAGGGAGGAAGCATGAACACTGTAAGCTTGCTTGCAACAACCCCACCAAAGATGCCAAATGTCTCTAGAGAAATAACACTAAAAAAATAAATGACAATAATCTTCTTCACTATTACCGCATAGAACACAAATTTGGAAGGTCCTTGAAATCCTTGTTTTCAAATATTATCCCACGTGAGGCACCAATCCCAAGCAAGAATCCATACGAAGATACATTTGGGCCACAAAAATTTATTCCATGCATTCTTCCACCAGTTGACTTCCCCTTCTCCATACTTATGAAGGTACAAATCCTAATATCCTTAAGTAACCAAATATGCCCCCTTGGCATCTAGGCCCCATGCCAAGATATCCTTTTCCCCAATCAAACTACAAAATATCTCCTCTAAAATCCTCCTTAACTCAACACGATCCTCCATAGAATCACCAATCAACCACTCCATGGGGTCCTTCCATTTGGAGACTTCTACCTACCCAAGCAGAACAAAGTGCTTGAAATCTGCCACCTATGACCATC
Source organism: Sequoia sempervirens (assembly GCA_007258455.2). NCBI lineage: Eukaryota > Viridiplantae > Streptophyta > Pinopsida > Cupressales > Cupressaceae > Sequoia > Sequoia sempervirens. Next base: position 10,907 of record VDFB02331227.1, read on the forward strand.
TAACTTCTAAGAAAAGATGACAAAGACCATACAAATGAGGGTACATAGATAAAATAAGAGGAAAACCATCCTAGGAATCATGCCAAAAGGGCGCTTTAGAACCCTTATTACAAAAAACAAAAAAAACTTTCTTAATCAAATTAACACCCTTCTTGAGAGTATCCCAAATGATAGAGCCTTTACCCACCAAACCAACATGAGGGACCTCATCATTCACCGCCCCCCTTAGATATTTGGTGGAAATAACTCTAGCCCTTATTTAATGTTGATTACTACACCATCTCCAATAAAGCTTGGCAGCCAATGTTTGACCAACAAGACTAGCTTGTCTCAAGATGAGACCCCCATCCTGTTTTGGTCTACAAACATACTCCTACTTAATAAAAGTCCATTTTGAAGAAGCCAAGTTACCTTTCCATAAGAATTTCCTTGAGAGAGAATCTAAATCCTTAATAAAACTCTCATGAGCCACCTGAAGCATACATCTATTGTAGGGAAGGACCTGGGCCATAGATTTCATAAGCAACACCCTCCTAGCAAAGGACAAACATCTATGAGTCAAATGATTCACCCTCAACCAAAAATTATCAAGAATTCCTTGCTAGGTCACCCCATAGAGGGGGACCAACAAAGAGAGGAACCCCAAGATAAACCATAGGAAGCAAACCTATCTAGAATCTAAACATGTGAGAAATACGCTATTGGATAAGCAAAGGGGTATTAAAGAAAAATATGGAAGATTTACCTTCATTAGTTTGTTTCCTTGAAGCCTTTAGATAAATATCCAACAATCAACAAAACTTAGTTGCTTCCCTAATCTTAGCCACACCCATAAGAGTAGTATAATAAACAAAATCTAGATGGGACTGAGAAGGAGCACCTTTAGGTACCCCAACTCCATCCCTAAATAAGGCCATTAGAAACATGGTGTTTAATGATACGTCCCAAGCCTTCATCCATAAGAATAAAAAAATACGGTGATAAAGGATATCCTTTTTGAAGACCTCTAGAGGCACCAAATAAGATAAAGGGTTCACCGTTAACTACGATACAGATGGATGTGGAAGTAACACAACTCATAACCTAGGTAATGCAATCCTCAAAAAAACCAAAGGCACACAACACTTTCTGAAGAAAAGACCATTTGACTCTATCATAAGATTTATCCATATCAAGCTTAATAAATATAGTATTCACCTTAGAAATATACATGGAATGAATGGTCTCCGCAATAATGACCACACCATCCAAAATTTTCCTATCTAGCACAAAACCTCCCTGTTCATCAAAGATGAGCTTGCTAATCCACATTTTTAACCTCTCTACAATGAGCTTAGAAATAATCTTATAAACCATATTTAACAAAGCTATTAGTCTAAACAAATTCATCCTATTAGTTCCTTGACATTTTGGGATCAAAGCAAGAAAAGTAGCATTCATAGCTTTCAACATCTGCTTACTTCTCTAAGATTCATGAACCACCTCAAGAAGATCTAATTACACATAATTTCCTTCAATTCTTGGAAGAATTCAATAGGAAATCCATTAGGGCCCAACACTTTTCCTTTCTTCATATGGAAAACAACACCCTACAATTCATCAAGAGAAATGGGCCTCATAAGGCTTTCATTTATTTTCGAAGATACAAGAGAAGGAATAAAACCAAGAATGTGGCTCTCTTGATCAACTTCTTGAGGGGAATCCTCCATAGACAAAGTTGTAAAGTATTGCCATGCCTCCCTAGAAATCTCCCAAAAAGAATCTAATTGGACACCCCTAGAAGACATGAGTGAAGAAATTGAATTCCCATGCTTACAGGCCTTGTTAGAATTATAGAAGAAAGTCATGTTTCTATCTCCTTCCTGAATCCATTCTACTCTAGCCTTTTCCTTCAAAAATATTTCCTCATGAAGCTCCCATTCCTATAAAGCTTTTAAGGAAAATGCCTCCTCCTTAAAAATTTTATTTGAAAGACTAGAATCTCTTATCTCATGAGTGATAGCATCCAGAGGATCCTAATCCTCCAGCTTGGCTCAAAATAAATTACCAAAGATTTTCCTATTCCACCTTTTGAGTTGAAGCTTAACATATTTCAGTTGTTTGATAAAATAATACATAGCAATGCCATATGCATTTCTACCAAGGGGCCACCATTCCAACATTAAGTCCTAAAGTTGGGGTTCACACAACCACATAAGCTAAAACTTAAAGGAAGGATTCTTGGAGAATAGCAAGAGAAGCAAATATTTTGATTGGCCAATGATGTGATCCCCGCCAATCCAAAATCTTAAAGTTGATAGTCTAGTTACTGCCTATCCAAAAACAAGAAACCAAAAAACTATCGAGTCTTTCAGAGATTGAGTCCTTACAACATCTCTTCTTACTTCAAGTAAAAGGACCATTGCTAGGTCTCACATCCACAAGATTAATAATGGAAACATTATCTCTGAGAAAGATAGATGAAGGGTCCAACCTTTACAACCCCTTTTCTCTTCCAAATTGAGGATAACATTGAAATACCCAGCTAAAATCCAGGAATGAAAAAGAACAACAGAGTGAATATGCTAAATATGAGACCAAAGAAGAGTCTTACCAAGAATATTAGTTGAGGCATAAATAGTAGAGAGAAAGATAATCTCTCTATTCTCTAGGCTAGACACAACCTTAATTTTAAGTTTTAAGTTGAATATGTAAATTTAATTTATTTCTATAAAAATAATTAGTATTAATAATTATAAAAGATATCATGATATTAAATACAATTTAAATATAATTATTGATTAATATTATTAAATAATAATTTAAATATATAAAAACATAATTACAAAATAGGTTTAAATATTTAGATTTAAAAAATAGTTTAAATATAATATATAATAGATTAAATATTATTCAATTTAAATATAATATATTAAATATAATGTTTTACTATTGTTTTTCATCTTTTTTAATTATTTTTCATTATTTTTACAAGAGATCTTTTTGGTTCTTATTATCTTCTTTTAATTCTTTTTATAGATATGTCTAACTAATAATGATAATAATTATATAATAAAAAAATAATTATTAATTATTACTAATATTGTATAACCATTATATAAATATATTATAAAATAAGCTTTAATATATTATACTAAATATAATATATTATAATGAATATTAATGATAATATATTAATAATATAAAATAATTATTAAATATAATTGTTGGTTTTCCAAGCACTATAATATGATTAAATATTAAGTATTATATACTAATAAGTATTACCAAAAAACCCACTTCTATTTAGGATTGACATGGATAAAAAATAATATATTATGATGAGTATTAATTATAATATATTAATAATATAAAATAATTATTAAAAATAACTGTTGGTTAAAATATTTATTCATAAATGGCATTCACTCTGGTCCCTACACGTGAGCCTATGACCATCATGGCCCGGGCTCCATGCTAAGTCTAGAGTGTGCATGTCTATTGTCTTTGTGGGATCGTGATCTTTGAGCTCTATTCTACTTGGGAGGAGTTTTTGGTGTGCATCTAGGGGGTGTGTTTTTATTTCGATGATCTTATTTTCCTTGAATTTGTAGGCTTCGATCCAAGCCGGTCTTTCTTCTCCTGTGGGTGGCGATTCAGACCTAGTGCAGCCTGTGTGGTGTACGCAAGTGCCTATTCTGCTATGGGCCTTTGCTTGGACATGTGGGGAGGTGTTGGGATTCATTTCTTTTTAGAGTTCCTTTATTTTCTATAGACTTTTTGGGGTTTCTTTGGTGCACACATTTGAGTTATGTGGGCTAGTGAGTGAGACCGGTGTGTGTTGGTTGTGGTTTGGTGGTGTGGAGTTTGAAGTGGTCAGGGTTAGGGGAGTGATTTATTTTTGGTAAGGGAAGTCGTTGGGGGCTCTTATGGCTCTGAATGTTGGGATGGACGAGATGTCGGTGGAAGAGGCGATGATGGAGGTGAGTGAGAGGGATCATATTTCATCTTCTCCTAGAGTGGGTTTGTATAGGTTTGGGGCATTTAGAGTGCAAAAGATTCATGGTTGTTTGGAGTGGGCTCAAGTGTGTCCGGTGGTGGTGATTCAAAAGCAAGTGGTTGTGGAGGATTTGGAATATTACTACAAGCATATTTTGATTTGTAAGTTTTTGGGGATGAGGGTCTCGCTTCCTTTCCTTGAACCTTGGATTCAAAGGACATGGAACCCAGAGGGGAATTTTGAGGTCCTACTAGTAGCAAATAATTTATTCTTGGTGGATTTCTCATGTATCTCAGATCAAAATAGGGATTTTGAGGGTAACTCGTACTTTTTAAATTTGTTTGGACTATTCATAAAACCATCACATGTGGGCTTTAATTTAGTGGAAGAGATGTCGTCCAAGGTCCTGGTTTGGGTTTGCTTCCCTCAACTATTACTTGAATGTTGGAGGAGAGATATTTTGTAGTCTATTTCCATGGCGTTGGGAAAGCCGATTGGACCCTCTCAACAGGCTCTAGAGAAAATAATATTTTCCTATGCACATGTTTGTGTGGAGATTGACTTGAGTCAGCCTTTTCCTAACTCTATTGATCTGCCAGTGGGTAGCTACTCAGCTGCTAGATTATGAAACTCTTTCATTTAGATGTCATTTATGCCATGAGTATGGTCATCTCCAGAGGATGTTTCTGCGTGCCCCTGTTGCAGGTAGCTCAAGTAATGGGGTGGCCTCATCAAATCCTAGACCCAAAAAGGGTAAAGGGCCCATGTAGGGGGTTTCTTTAGATAAAGATGGGTTTATGTCGATTAGGCCTCAAAACAAAGGTTGAGGTTAGAAGAGTACTTTTTAGGATCACCACGAGGAGGGGATGTTTAATAGATTTGATGCGCTGAATGATTTAGTTCACAAAGAAGGGATTTCTCTTGAAATTCATGTGGAGTTCCCCCTTATTAATGCTCATAATCCAAACCCTATGGCTGTTACGTCTTCGATTATTAGCCCTATAGAGACCCCTGGGGAAGTGAAGGACTCTTTGGCTCCCTACCCAAAGGTTGGACTTGGGGACCCTTGCGCATTGATTGGTACTCCTTTGGACCCTACAACTATTGGTTCTTTCCCTATGGGAGGCTCAGGTTCTAAAGTTTCTAGAAAGAATAAAGCATTTGCTTCTTCCCCTATTCTAGGTGTGCAACAAAATCCTCTAAAAAAGAGTGCTCCTGATAAGTCATAAAAGGTGGGTAGAAAGAAAGATCAAGAGAAAGTTAAGTTGGCAGGTGAGATGTTGGTTAAATCTAGGTCAGTGAAGACATTGGATACCCACTTCTCCCATCCTCCATGATGATTGTGCTTTCATGAAATGTGAGGGGTATGAATAGCATCCCTAGACAAAAGGCTATTCAGGATTTGGTTCATGCTCACTCTCTAGATTTGGTTTTCCTCCAGGAGACAAAGTTATATGTGGAAATCTTGTTGTAGATTGCATCTAATATTTGTACTAGAGTATTATTTTAGTTTGTGGGTTCATAGGGGAGCTCTGGGGACCTTGCTTACTTCTGGGATCCTTGGTGAATCTCTCATGTTTGGTGGTTCAATAGTAGATTTTCTATCTCTCTTGTTGCAGTCAATTTTGAGATGGGGGAAAGATTTTTTCTTTCCAACATTTATGCTTTGAAAGATGTACCTAGTAAGGTTCTCTTGTGGTCTCATATCAATTTTCTAAGATCTTTGGATCCCTTCCTTCCTTGAATTATGGCAGGTGATTTCAATGCAATTGTCTCTCTCGAGGAGAAAAGGGGGGGTATGCCTTGTCTGGATCCCTCATCAGATCTTCTTAGGGAGAATTTGGCTTAGATTAGGCTGGTGTATATCAAACCTATGCATGGAATGTTTACTTGGAATAATAGGAGGCTTGGGAATGAAGCCATCTCATAACGATTAAATAAGTTTCTTGTCTCTAGTTTTTGGGTTAGTGACCGATGGCAGTCAAGCTTTGAAATTTTAGATTGCATGGCATTAGACCATTGGCCGATCAAATTCTCTACCCATTTGACTGGTGGTTCTAGAAAAAATACTCTCAAATTTTAACTTATGTGGCTCAGGGAGGAGAGTCTTCTTGACCTGGTCTCTAGGTGGTGGACTAAAGGATGACTAACTTTTGGTATGGCTATGTATTTGTTTGTGAAGCGACTTCAATATGTGAAGTACAAATTAAATCATTGGAATAAGTATCAGTTTGGCAATGTGTTTCAAAAGAAAAGGGCTTCCCAAGAGTGCTTGAATTTGGTTACTAGGTAGATTCAAGATCAGGGCCTTGTTACGGATCTACGCAGGTTAGAGGATAGTGCGGTTAAATATCTAGAGGAATTGGAGCTTCATGAGGAAATTTTTTGGAAACAAAAGGCACATGTTGACCGGCTTCAGGAAGGGGATAAGAATACTTCCTTCTTTCATAACTTGGTGAAGGCACAAAGACATGGTAACATTATTTCTCCTCTTCGCACTCCTAAGGGTTCTATACTTTTTTCCTCTTTAGAGATATCTAGTGAGGTGGTTCATTTTTTTCTGGTCTATTCTCTGAAGATACCCCACCTGCATGTGAGGAAGAAGCTTCTATCTTGGCTTTTATTCCTCCTTTGGTGACTATAGACATGAATACAGGTATTTATTTGAAGGATTTATAGGATGTGGTGTTTCAGTTGAAAAAAGGGAAGGCTCTTGGTCCAAACGGGTTTCCAACGGAGTTCTTTTAGGAATTTTGGGAAGTGATCAACCTTGACCTGTTGGATGTTTTGTAGGATTCTTTAAGGAATAAGTAGATGTTGAGGGATATGAATGCCACATTTCTTGCTCTTATCCCAAAACGTGAGGGTGTTGGTTCTCTAGATCTCTTTCGACCAATTGCTTTGTGTAATATGGAGTACAAAATCATTACAAAGCTAATTGTTGAGTGTATGAGGGCTTGGGGAGGTTCGTTAAGTCTAGGGCTATGGATGGGCTCATTTAAGGATGGAAATGGAGCAACTCCCTTCCTCCTCAAACCCATCTTCAGTTTGTGGATGACTCAGCTTTGATGGGGGAAGCTAAGGCGGCTGAAGCTGTTTCTCTTTGATAGACATTGTATTGTTACTTGGCAGCTTCTGGCCAAAGCATAAATGAAAGTGAGTTTTGCATTTATTTCTTTAATACCCCCATGCTTATCCAACAACGTATTTCCAGGATCTTAACATTTTAGATACAAAAGTTTCCCTTCATCTATCTTGGTATCCCTCTGGATGTGCGCCCACTTCCTTGGCATTTTGGTAGGATGTGATTAATAAATTTTGTGGGCTGGTGTGCCACTGGACCTATAGATGTCTATCTACGGTTGGTAAAGTTACTCTATTGAGGTTTGTAGTGCCGGCCCTACCTTTATATAGATGCTTTGTGATGATTGCTCCTTCAAGCTTCATCAAATATTTTGAGGGGATTTATAGGTAGTTTCTATGGTCAAGTAATCTCTCTGAAGGAAGTGGACTTTAATTAAGCAGGAAGTTGTTTGTCATCCAAAGTAGGATCATGGTCTGGGATTGTGTAGGGCAGATTGGAATGGGAAAGCCTTAGCAACTAAGCTGTACTGGAGATGGTGTTCACATCAACATCAGTCTTGGGATAGGATCCTCTCTCACAAGTACCTTGGGGAGGTGGATGGCACAAAGGTTCCTTGATTTAGTCTCTTGGGGAAAGGTTCTATGATCTGGGATACTCTCAAGTAGGGGGCCATGTTGGTGAAACAAGCCCTATTTTGGATTTGCAATAGAGGCTCAAACACCCTTTTTTGGCATGATTCTTGGGATGGTTTCCCACCTATCCTCTCCTCACACCCTCATTTGAGGGATTTACGTAAGATTTTTGTTTAGGATGGTTGGAGCAGAGTGATGGATTTGAAAACCCCTCAGGTTTTGGGGAAAAGTATTGTTTACCAGTGGAAGGATATGCAAGAGTGGCCCCTAGGTGGATCTTTGGAGGATAGGAGGGAGTTGTCCTCCATTTTGGCTATCAGAGTCTATTGTTCCCTTCTGTGATGGATGTGCTGGCTTGGGGTCTAGATCCCAAAGGGAAGTATACTATTGCTTTAGGGTATTGTGCTTTGGACAGACGGGCCTTAGGAAGTGCTCAGGTTCCTTGGTGGAAAAATATTTGGAATAAATTCTCTTGGCCAAAATACAATTTCTTTTCTTGGCTGGTGGTGTATGGCAGGTGCTTGACTTGGATTAACCTCTTCAAGCAGGGCTTCCAGGGTCCTTCATTATGTCTCCTTTGTTTAAAATGTGTTGAGACTATTCCTCATCTTTTCTTTTAGTGCCCCTTTGCTATGAATATTTGGCATTTTTTGTGGGGTGCCTAGAATTTTTAGTACAAGCATCCTTCTCTTGAGGAGTTTTAGTAGAACATTGGGCCCACTCTAGTGAAGAACTCATTTTTTCACATAGCATGGTCTATTGGCCCTAGTCTGATTATTTGAAAGATTTGGTTGAAGCGCAACCATAGGATCTTTCTGGATAAGAAGTTGTTGGTGACGTAGGTTTGGGCTCATATCCTTGGGACCTTATAGGAGACTTTATATGCTAAATGTGATTTGATAGTCCTGACGGATCTTGGAGATATTGGAGTGACTCATAATTTAGGGATTTCTGTTGGTGGTTCTGGAAGGCCTAAGATTAGGTGAGGTAGGTGTTCTAGAGGAAAAGTCTTTAGGGGAGGGAATTGGATGCTTCCTCCCTCTGGAGTCTTGAAAATCAACACAGACGGGTTGGCCAGGGGTAATCCTAGACATGTTGGTGTGGGTGGAGTGGCCAAAGATAGTTATGGGGTGGTTGTCTTCTTCTTCTTGGAGAATAGGGGGCAACACTCTAATATCCTTATGGAGGCCTTGTCAATTTTTCTGGCTTTGAAGAAGGCATATGCCCTCGGTTGGAGGAGGATTATTTGCGAGTAGGATTCTTAGGTTGTGGTTGACATGATAAATAGAAGACAATTTGATGATGTGAGATGGTAGCTTGTGGTGTTGGCTAAACAAATCACTAGTCTTGGAGATTTACTGGATTTCATTGCCTTTCTCATATCCCTCAGGAATGGAATAAGGTGGTAGATGGGTTGGCCAAATGGGCTTCTGAGAAGAATGGGACTTGGTTGGTGGATGATTGGGATAGTTTACTAGGGGATCTTTCCCAAGATTTGGAGGGATGGGTGACTGAGGATATGATATGTTGCATGAATGTTACTTGATTTCTTGGCCATGTTTGGGCCTTTTGATGCTTTGGTTGATTAGCCAAAGTTTTTACCCTCTTTATAAAATGCTTGTTGTTTTCCAATTTTATTAATATGGATAATGTTTGTTATGGTCATCTCCCTCTATCAAATCAGCCAGGCTCCTCCATCTCCTAAATTGCTGCTCCTCCTCTCATCTCCTCTCCTCTCCACTCATCTCACTCATCTTCATTCACTGTCATAATATGATTAAATAATAAGTATTATATAGTAATTAGTATTACCAAAAAACCCACTTCTAAATTTAGGATTGACATGGATTAAAAGTAATATATTATGATGAATATTAATTAATATGAAATGGAGAGGTCAGTAGGAAGAGATAGGCTAGATTGGCACGAAAGAAAACTAAGGAAGTGGTACAAACTTTTTTGTAGTACACTCAAACAAGAAAAATGACGATAGGAAGAGTATTTGGCATTAAGGATTTTGAGAATATTGGTAGGTGTTGGTACTGTAATTCGTGTGAAGATCGAGAGCCAATCGAAAGGAATAAACTCAGACCAGCTAAGAGGATAGAGATGTTAAATGTAGTTGGCCAAAGCATTAATGCATATTGAAAGGATGGATCTCTATTTATTCGAGGTTGAGGAAATGGAATGATGTCAAAACATGGATATGCCAATCAAGCTAAAGAGCTCTAAGAAGGAAGCAACCTTCCTAGGATACATTTCAGACCACAGATTGAAGAAAATATGCCTCAACAAGGGCATCCTCTACTTGAAGGTAGTAAGGATGGTGCTAGGAAGGAGCTACTACTTCTCACACAATAGAACCAGGGTGAATTCAAAAATATCATCTCATTTTCCCACCTCTCTCCTGGATTTAAATCTATCAAAGGAAAGGTGCTTGGTTCTACCTAGGTATTCAAGACTTAATTTTTTGGTTTGTTGACACAATGGCACATGGCTCTTCTTGGAGTGGGGATTTTCAAGCACGATGCCGTCCAAATGTGTTTCAATGGGCTGAAATACAATTGGGCTCACCTCATTCAGCTTTCCTCAAAATTCCAATGCTCACTGACTCACCCGGCCTAAACTCCACCCTGCTCAGGAGGTATATTGACAAACCAGCAGAAACTCTTAAGCCTCTAGGGTTTTGGGAGGCTTTGTTGGCCGTTTCCACTGTGGAGAAAGCACGACTAAGGCAGGTGTGGTGGGGTTCTTGATTTTTGCAGGTACATTTGCAGTGTAGGGTTTTATGACCAGTTGCCATGAGGGATGGGCATTTTTGTCAATGCCTTGGATTTGAGAGAAATGCCTTAGGGTACCTCTCTACCACCAAGGGGAGATGAAATGATGTAATTTTTTGATAGTATTAATATAATGCATGCAACTTCGGTTGGGTATTATGTATAAAAAAAAGTATTACCAAAAAAACCACTTCTATGGAATTGTAGGATTGACATAGATAAAAAATAATATATTATGATGAATATTAATTATAATATATTAATAATATTAAATAATCATTAAATATAACTATTGGTTTTCCTAATATGGCTGAATAATATTTATTATATAATAATAAGTATTACCCACTTCTTTGTCCGATATAATTGGGACTGGTCAACCGATTTTTTTGAATAATAAGTATTATAGACCTAAATAATAGGTACTATAGTATTTATAGCATACGAAAAAATTCACCGCCAACAATTCACCAATGGAAAATTCACCATCAACAATTTACGGCGAGAAAATTCACCGCCATGACAAATTCACCACAAGTAAAATTCACGACCACAATTCACCATGAAAAAAGATTAATCACATTAATATTTTTTAATATATGAAAAATTAATTTTCCATCTTGGTTAATTTTATTGAGGTGAATTTGTCATTGCGATGAAATTTCCCGCTTATTGATGGTGAATTTTCCATCATTGAGGTGAATTTGTCATGGTGGTGAAATTTCCCATAGTGAATTATTCACGTGGTGAATTTTCCATCAGTGAATTACTCTGGGTGAATTTTCCTAAAGTCGTATTTATAAATTAAGTAGTATTATATAATTAATTAAATATAAACTTATATTTCTATTATATTATATATTGCATATTATATTATAGAATAAATTTATTTAAGATATAATAATATATATTATAATATATATAAATTACTATACATTTATATATTAATATAAATAATATAATATTATTTATTTCTATAATATACATAATATATATTAATTATTAAAGATATTATTAATAATTAATACTTTCAAACTACATTTATTTATTTTTTTTGACAAAAGGTAATATGCCAACATATATTTATATATTCATAAGAAATTTACAAAATTACTTGATATATAATGACTCTTATCAATCAAATTCATCCCTTATCACTACCTATTTTGACTAAAATATAATTGTATCTAAACTGAAGCCATTAACCCAAAAAAACTAGCATATTACAAAATGTTTCTCCCAAAATATTAACTATAAAACCCCATATTTTCAACAAAACAGACTTAAAGAACCTAGAATACTAGCTCTAAAAACCCCTATTGTCAGCAAAATCATACTTCAAAAAAACATTATTCTTCCATTTGGTCCACTAGCACCTTATTTTCTTCCAGCAGACAAACTGTCAATCAGTAGTTTTCTTATCAGGCTATCGCTGGAACAACTTTAAATGTCTCACCAATATGAAATTGTCCTATCGATGTTCACATTACCATTCAAATAGTTCACAATGCATCGAACTATTGGCAAGACCTACTTTCACGTCCTGGCGATGAACTCATGTCCCGACGATCAGCCTTACCATCGGCACATTGGGGGGACTAGCATTCAAATCAACCATCGCACCATTCGGGTCTCTACCTCCATCAACATATGACGGGTTCCAAGAATTTTGTAACCAAGTCGCGGGGTTGTGAAGTTCCCTAACTACATTTAATATTATATAATATGTTTAATAATTATTTCATATTATTTAAAAATTAATAAACCATTACAAGCTCCATCAAGTGAATAATTATGGCTTGTGAAGGAGGAGGTAGGAATAGGATTCATTCGGGGAGTTTGAAATCCTCTGATGCAGATGGAGAGGATGGCTTAGATCCTGACGATGAGGATGATGTTGAGGGTTGGGTGATGGCAACTGGATAGTGACTAGCTAATGTTTAGGCACTGGAGGTTGGGCTGTGACTAGTGGTGTTTTGGACACTGGCAACTAGGAAGCGACCTTTTTTGGTTGTTGTGTGTTGGGAGTGGGTGTGCCTTGTGAGGCTCTAGCACCTTTCAAGATGTGGCTCAAGGGTATGACTTATTTTGGACTCTGATTAGCATGTTAGAGGTGTGGTTGGGATTTGTCATTTGGCCTTCTCCCTCTTTCTTCCCTGCAAGGGTTCATCTTTCCTTACTTGGCTCATTTTGCTTCCTGGTGATGGGGTTGATGTTGTGGGTTAGGTGTTGGCGATTGGGAAATGATTGGCTATTGTTTGGGTGCTGGAATCTAGGCTGCGATTGGTAGTGTTTTGGGCATTGGCGGATGACCTACAACCATTTTTGGTTGCTTTGTGTTGGGAGAGGGTGTGTCTTGTGAGGCTCTAGTTCCTTTCAGGTTGTGGCTCAAGGTCATGGCTTATTTTGGACTCTAACTGAGATGTTAGAGGTGTGGTTGAGCTTTCTCATTTGGCCTTCACCCTATTTTTTCCCTGCAAGGGTTCCTCTTGCCTTACTTGGCTTGCTCTACTTCTTGGAAATGATGCTCTAGCAGATGGGTTGTGTCTAGCTTTCGTTTGGGCACTGGGGGCTAGCCTGTAGCTGATTGTGGTTTGTGTGTTGGTGGTCAGGAAGTGACCATTTCTAGTTGTTGTGTGTTAGAAGTGGGTGTGTCTTGTGAGGCTCCATCCTTTTCAAGATGTGGCTCAGGGTTATGGCTTATTTTGGACTCTAATCGACATGTTAGAGGTGAGGTTGTGCTTTTTGGTTTGGCCTTCTCCCTATTTCTTCCCTACTTGGGTTGCTCTTTCCTTATTTGGACTACTTTGCTTTCTTCTGGTTTGGTGCTACCTTCTGGCTACCCTTGTTCTTGGTGCTTATTGATGGTGGTCTTTGGTTTGACTCAGGTGGAGTGGTTTGTGGTTAGTTTTGGACATGTTTTAGACCCTGACTGGTATGTAGGGTTGGAATTTTCTCTTCATTATCTTGTCTGCTACCCACTCTCTCGGCTGGGGGTTTTCCTTGCCTTGCCTTGATTCTTGCTAGTACCTTTGGCTCCCTTTTAGTGCTTGATATTTTGTTGGGTAGTATGGATGCTCTTATCTATTTGAGGCCCATTGTCTCTTTGTTGGTGCTATTTTTTTTTCTAGGTAGGGATGTTGTTCTCTGGGAAGGGAGGCTGTTGTTTTCTGTTGCGCATAAGTTTCTTCTCTCTTGGCTAGCAGCTAAGTTGTTATCTAATTCTTT
>VDFB02331228.1:0-13051 GCA_007258455.2 Sequoia sempervirens
CATCATATGCTATTGCAGCAGTGATATTACATCCTGGTAACAACTTGATTCCACTATCTTTAACAATCCTTCAAATATCAGTGGGAGTAATAGTTGCAATTTCAGCCCAAATTTTCTCTTCCTCTTCTTTCTCATATTCCTCATGATGAGAAGATTTAGCATTAAGTCAGGATAATTCAATTCTCTCTTTTATTTCCTTACTCCACTATTGAATCATAAACTCCTAAAATTCTTTGGTCTACACAAATTTATCATTGGCAAAAAATTCATCACATTCCCTAATCCTGGGATCATCATTATTTTCTGTCATAATGTCACTTGACAATCCTGTCAAGAGGAACATCTGAACTATGAGTTTCTTCAATATGATGAAGGGGAAACTTGTACTCCACCTCCTCATTTCTTGGCACATGTTCTGTCATTTGTTCCTTGTTGACCTCCTGAACATCTAAAGTTTTTCTAGGATATCCATAGCTTGTTACTATCATTGTTGTTCTAGGAGGACTTGGGCTTTGTCTACAACCTCCTTTACCTTTACCTTAAACTCCCCAGACTGACAATATCTTATCATAGTAAAGGCTCTCTCCAAGGGGTTTGCATTTACATTGTATGGAATTATGTAGAATGCATTCCTTTTCATAATTTTCTCCTCAAGGTTTGTCATAGTTGTCCATTCTCTTTTCCTAGTCATGACAACCTTATCACTTGTCATATTTATTAGTACATCATCTCTATATAAAAATTCATGGTGCATGATGCCTAAGCCTTTTTTTCTTCTACTTCCTGCCACAAACCTTTCTGGATCAAAAACTCTAATCGGATTGATAAGCATTTTGAGATTATTTACCATAATGCTAAACTTTTCATTACCCTCAGGGGTAGTGATCTTGAAGTAAACAAAAGTACATTGGGGATGTATGACAGTGCCCTTTTTTCCTTTTCTAAACATTTCATAATCCATGAAATCAATTTTCCACATGAGCTCCATGAAAGGAAATCTAGCTGAGACATACATGGGTAGACAATGAGGTGCCACCTTAGCTCCATAAGCCCTAATCAAAGTATATTTAGAATGTAGAAACTAGACAACCCAATTATGTGTTGCTTTAGAGCTTGGTACATCTTTTGGTTGCTAAGACTTTTGATTTTTGGAGAAAGTATGAATCTAGGTGCTACACCCAATGAATCTAAGATACCATATCTTACAACATTCACAAGCAAGATTTAGTTGGAATTGGATCAATCTTGATCCCAAATGTATGTCCACATTTGTATAGGTATAGCATTAATCTCACTAACCTTAATCTTTAGATTTAATTTCCTTTCCCACTCATAATCACCTTCCCATAAGAGCATATGCATCAATAAAGAGTAATGGGTGAAAAACAAAGGGATCATCTCCTTTTTCAAATTGAGAAAATCCTCATTCGTTCGTTCAACAACAAAGTTAGCATAATCAAAACCAGTGTTTCGATTATAGTTTTGTATATCCACCACCATCACCAATAAATTAGGAGCTATCCTAACCAAAAAATCTTGAGCTAGTAATTGATTTAAACAATAATAATTTTTTTTGAAATAATCTTAGAATGCCTCACACTTAAAAGGCTTAACATCCTTAGTAGTAAATCTCTCCCTGCTCCTTTTGTGTCGCACAAGTAGTACATCTTTGAATGCAAATTTTCTCTTTTCATACTCAACATACAAGTCAACATGTCTGAACTTTGTAGTATAATTGGGATTTAACCCAAATAAATCTATCATCTTGGGTATGTGTAGGATCATCATGGAAAAAAAAACCCGTTAAGTGGTGAAAAATTTAGAAAAATCAAAGTTAGGAAACTTGACATAAAAATTTGAATAAGTTAATATTATTTCAAAAATATGTAAGAATAGAATTTGTAGAAAATTGAATGTAGTTTCTAAACTACTAGGTTTATTTTAAAAAAATCTATTTGGTGAAAATTTGAAATTTCAATGTAGTAGTACTTTTTCAAGGGAAAAATAAGAAGTAGGTTTGTTTCTACCAACCTAACCACAATAAAATGATAATATGTTTTTATAAGATTTTAGATATAAGTAGAGGACTCATATCTCGATGTGATGCATATTTTTTGTAATTTTTTTCCAAGTAAATAATTAATTATGATTTTTTTATCTTTTTAAAAATATATAAAACTTGTGTTTGACCACCTTAACTTGGTCAAAATTCATGAAATTAATATATATATATATTAATCTTATAGTATGTGAAGCATAGAATATGACACATGTTTTGGATTCAAAAAATGTGATATCATTTGAAAGCTATAGATGTTTTTCAATCAACCTATCAATTAGTACTTTAGTTGTAATTCAAATAGAAAATGAATAATAATTATTTATTAAATTCAAAGTAAAGCATAATTTATATTGGTGGAAAGATGAGAATCTCCTTTAAAACCCTTTTGTTTCATCAATTTTGGGTAAAAGAAAAGTCATCAGCCACATAACCTACACATACCCATCATATTGCCACTTTTTGAACCATCATGATCCTGCACATACCCTCTTATCCTTTGTCACCTCTAGAATTATATCACCATTCTCACTTTTGATTGTCTTGTGAGTAGGGTTATAGTGCCCTGCTAGCTCCATCATTAAATCAACATCTACAAACACATTCGGGACCACCAACTTTCCAAGGTTCAACCCCATAAATAACATGCGGGCTTACTAGAATGTCACCTATTGAAAGCATACCGAAACAATTGCCATCCACTCTAGGGTTGGGGTTTTTCAGCAATTACGCCAGCATTATAAATCAAGCTAGTGGTCACAACAACTTGTCATGTGGGCCTTTTAACAATTCATGACCCTCCTTCTTTGACACCTCTAGACGCCTCTTGCATAAAATTTTCCATTTCTTTCTTTGCACTTCTGGACCTAGTGGAAGTTGTAGGAGTACTTGGAAAAGGATTAGACACTATCACTAGCTTAAACTTAACCTCACCTGAAGCATCTTGAGTTTTAAGTCTTTTAACCCTTTTCTATTTTGGTCTCCCTTTTAGTCTAACACTAGATTCACTAGGCTCTGGGTTGCTGATGTTTGCAATTCAAATGGAACTAGTATTTACAATTTCTTATGGACAAATGAAACCCTTCACAACTATGATAGGAAAAAAACACTAATATTGAATAGGACACTTTTCCTCACAATTTTTACAGTACCAATCACAAAATTGAAACTACCAAAAATGAAAAAATTGATAATTCCCCTAGTTTCCTACCAAATTTCCAAGGCATTCACCTCATTACTTCAATTAGAATGAAATATCATTATTTCTTACCCAGGTGAAAGTAACTTGTCACTCTGGTTACTAATAACTTCTAGAGCTTCCCTCATAATTTCTTCAGCTTTTGGTATTCTTTTTGTTAGCCAATGAATTCAAATGCACAATCAACTAGGTATCTACTTTATGTTATAGCTGAGAGAGACACATGTCACCATTAATACTTGATATGAACCTCATGCAAGGGAATTTAAAATTAGTTGTTTAGGTTTAAACCTTGATCGTTGATCCTTTAGCTTTAAAACTATACCAATGGTTATTAATCCATCTCGCCACCTTCCTCTTTGCTTTATACAAAATCCTTAGGATTTTTCAACATTGCCTCTTCCTGTAGTGGTTGTCAGTTGTTGTTGGTTTACTTCATTCTCATCTAGCTCTATCAATGATGCAAGTGTTTAATGCGATAAAATCTTAGCCCTTAGATCTATGACCTATTTCTCGATCACGTTCATTTACATTGCTCCTTGCTAATTCAACTTTGCACCTTGGATCTTATCAGTGACACGAGAAATAGTTAAAGCACCATATCTTGACATGTACACCTACATGAAGAATCAATGGCACAAAAAGGTATCACAAATAAGATGTATTCAAATTAACAAAATAAACCTTCTTAAAATGGAACTTTATCACTCATCACTAATCAAAACTAAAACTTTAAAATGTTTCAACAATAAAATATTAGGCCATCACTCATCATTAATCCTCCTCATAAGGTTTACAAGCAATTAGCAATGAAATATTATCATAATATCATTACTTATCATGTATCACTAATCAAGAACTTAGCAATAAAAAAAATTCGTGAGAAGAGATGCAATTGGAAACTCACCTCCTCGCTCATCACTAATTTAAAACAATCATTTCATAACATATTTGTGATAAGAAATGAAAATATGATCATAAGGCCAGAGGGCATCGCTCATCATAATTACAATATTAAGAGGTTATAAACCATTAGCAATAAGAAATCCCTAAATAATACTAAAAACCTCGACCATCGCTATTTACAATTAGAAGTTCAAGGAGCTATTCATGATGAGCAATATCAAAGAGATATTACCTCATTGCTTGTCATTGATTTAAAACATACATCTTGAAAGTGATTATCAATGAGAAGTAAAGGTAGAAGGTCGATTGAACTTATGTGAAAACCTTTAGGCACTTGCTCATAATTTGTTTTAATGGAGGGGACTTCCTATGATGATTTGATACATAGAAAGGACTTAAAATCCCTAAAACTATTATAAATTTTTTTTAGGACATATGATTAGGGAACCAATTTCCAGACAATAATGATAGATGCAAAAATTTAAACAATGACCGACAACAACCAATAGGGAGTCAATGGAAAAATAGAACATTCAAGTGCTTTAAGAAAATGAATCCTAAACCCTCCTAAATGTGACAAGGGTTTGAGATGGGACATGAGAATTAAGGTTCCATCAATGGCTTCAACTAGGGATGTATGCCTCTTGTAGGCATGGAAAGATCCCAATAATCTTAGGTTGGAGCAAACCAAAATGTGGATTAAAAACCAAAGGACTCAAACTGGGGAACTACCTGAACAAGGTAGCAGGACCAAAACAAACACAACAAAAGAAAACACACCTATATTTACATAATATAAAAACCAAAATGTACATGGAGAATAACATACTTAGGAAAAGTATGGCTTTAAGAACTGTCCATGTACTGGTATTTCAAAAAGTTCACTTGTTAAGCTTTGAAGGAAACATGAATCTTCTCCATGAATGTTGACTATCAAATAAGGACCAGTCCATAATGCTTCAAATTTCCCATGTTTTCCCTTATCCCAAGCTCTTGTATTACAAGCTAGCACCATGTTTTTTACTTCAAACTTTTTGGGATAAGCTCTCTTGTCCTATAGATACTTAACCTACAATTGCATCTTCAAGTTTTTAACTTGAGCTTCCTTCCTAGACTCATTTAATTGCACCAAATTATTTATTTTGTGTTGCATATCATCACATGTTTCTTCATCATATTCCTACACAAACTTCTACATTTTGAGTAGGTTATTCTATGGAAATCTGGCCTCTAGACCATATACTAAGCCAAATGGTGAATAACTAGTAGCCTTTTTCACAGTCACTCTCTCTTCCTGGAGTGCCAATTTTAATTTTGAGTCCCAAGCCTTTTTGTTCTTTTCCATAACTCTCTTGATTATCTTCATCAAGCTCTTATTACTAGACTCATCTTGACCATTTCCTTGAGGATAGTAAGGTGAAGAGTAAGAAACTTTTATGCCATGTGTTTCACAAAAGTCCTTGAATTCAACTGATCTAAAACACAACATTATCTAAGATAATCCTCTAAGGGACTCCAAATTTGATAAGAATGTTATTTAACAAAAAATATACTACCACCTTGCTTGTTTCCTTCTTTATAGGTAATGCTTCCACCCATTTTGTAAAATAGTCAGTGGCAACAAGAATCCATGAGTGACCTCCACTAGATTTTTCTTGTATTTCCCCAGTGAAATCAATTCCCCATTGTTGGAAAGGGGCTTCAACTGTCATAGACCTGAGTGGTAAATTTCCTGAGAATCATTGACAAGCATCACAAGATTTAAAAAAATTGTGAGCATCCTTAAAAATAATGGGTCACGAGAATCCAGCTCTCAAAATCTTGTGTGTAGTAGTGTTTTCCATGTAATGACTACCATACACCCCATTGTGCATTTCATGCAGAAGTTCCAATGCTTGTTTTCCATCTACACACTTTAGAAGTACTCCATCCAAGCCTCTCCACCATAACTCATTTTCAATAATCACATACTTGATAACATGCAATTTCAATGTACCTTTTTCATTGTTAGCCATATCAGTAGGACACTGCAATGTTTGTAAATACTAGACAATTCTTCTATACCATCCACATGTTTGCATATCACAAAGAGGTGCAACATCAATTACTTTAGTCTAATTAACTTGATTAGCTTCCAAATTTCCCTCTGCCATTAACTTGGCTAGGCCCTATCCTCTTACTAACTTGGTAATCTAAACATCAATGTTAAATTCTTGGATCCTATTGATCCATATACACCTTCTTCCCATTGTCTCTTGTTGAGTAAAAATGTCCTTCATAGTAGCACTTGGTACAAAAGCTATAAATGTAGCCCCCTATAGTTAATTCTTGAAATTCTTCACAGCCTTTACCAAAGAATATGTCTATTTCTTAGTAGTGTCATAATTCAATTCCACAGCTTCTAAATATTTGTTAAAAAATCCAATTGGTTGTTCAAAACCTTGCTCATTTTTCTTTAGTAAGACAACAACAATGGTATGAAAAGAAGCAAAAAGGAAAACGTGCATTGGTTTAGAAAAATCAAGAGACTTCAAAACTGGAGCCTCTTTAATATAGCTTGTTTTATTTTCTTGAAAGCCTGACTAGGCTCTTCACTCCAAAGTACCTTTTCACCCTTCTTCAACATTTCAGAAATAGGTCTTGTGATTTCTGCAAAGTTAGTTACAAATCTTCTCAAAAAAATTATCTGCCCAAAAAATGACTGGATGCCTTTGACATTTTTGGCTAAGGGATCTTGTCAATGGCTTCCACTCTTTAAGGTTCTATCCTTACTCCTTCCTTGGACACAATATGCCCTATCAATTTTCCCTCGGTGACCCCAAAGGAACATTTTTTTGGATTCAAAGATATTCCATATTCTAGTGACCTGATAAAAACTTTCTCTAAATGCATGCAATGATCTTCTTATTTCTTAGAATAGGTGGTTAGGTCATCTTGATATACATCCATAAATAAATCAATAAAATCTGAGAAATCTACATCCATAGCTCTCTGAAAAGTGGCACCTACATTTGTTAAGCTGAAAGGAATCCTAACATAGACATACGTACCCCAAGGAGTAGTAAATGCAACCTTGTACTGCTCATAATCCTTTACTTTTAATTAATTATATCCTAAAAATCCATCCATCATTGACAATAGCTCACAGCTAGTTACCTTTTGTAAAATAGCTTCCATGTTTGGTAATGGATAATTTTCCTCTAATGAGGATACATTCAGGTTCCAAAAATCAACACATAATCTTATGTCACCATTATTTTTTCTTACTAGTACCAGATTAGATACCCATGAAGAGTGTCTAATGGGTTTAATAATACCAACATCCCTCAACTTTACCAACTCCTCTTACATCTTGGGACCTAGAGTAGGATTAATTGGTCTTTGGTTTTTCTTGAAGGGTTTTACATCATCCTTTAAAGGAATTTCATGTTGAAACAATTCCTCCCTCTATGATTTCAAGTCATCATATGACCAAGCAAAGACATGTCATATTTTTTGAGTAAGGAGATTGACATTTCCTTTACCTTTGGCTTCATCTTCTTTCCTATGTAGACTTTCTTTTGGGGCATTTATAGTTCCCAAGTTCACTTCTTCTAGGTCCTATAGGTGAGAATCAATTGTTTTGGACTTGTTTGTATCTTGACTATCAAAGACCCTTTCAAGAGCTACAAGGCCTTTGGGGATTTTATTTATTTTTAATTGGATGACCTCTTTTCCAAACACCATATCCTTTCCATTAATATTCTCTACAAATCCAGTAAAATCAATCTCCTGACCTTCATATTTATCATCATAATTTAGGAATCTAAGAATATCCTCATCATCATTAAAAATTTTCCAATTATATACATTTTCAGGGATAGATGGTCTTGTGTGTATCTCAACCTTATAAATTCCTATAAAAGTTATATCATCAGGTCTTAATGCAATATTAGCAAGTAAATCAGCTACTCAATTATGTCTTCTTTCCATCCAATCAATTCCAAAAGCATCGAATTGTTCAATAGAATCCTAGAAAATATTCTTGTATTGCTTTAGTCTATTATTTTTGCAAGAATACTTAGCTCTTACTTGGGATATTGCAAAATTATAATCATTAATTACCATTAGCTTTTTGATTCCATGCTTTTTAGCAATTCTCAATCCGAATAACAAGGCTTCATACTCTACTACATTATTTGTACAAAAAAAAGATAATGTGAAAGAGAACTTATAAGTATTTCGAGTAGGTGATACTAATAAAATTCCTACACCAGATCATTGTTTGGAGGTTGCACCATCAAAGTACATTTTCCATAGTCCTTTATCAGATACTCTTGAAACTTCATTTTCTATAGGTGCAGGACATCTCTTAATCTCTATTGGTACTTCTTCTACCTTGAACTCACCAAAATCAATATCTATGAGAGGAATTGTGTCATCTTCAGGAGCGCGCTCCAACATATGTGGTACCCTAGGTTCTCTCATTACTTGGAAATTTTTACCATCAATGGGAAATGTGTCATAAGAAATGTCACATTGCATACTACCTTCCATATATGCACTCCATTTTCATGACAATAACATTCCATAGTTAGGCGGGATATCTACCACTACCACACTCATTTTGAACTCTTTATCAGGGTAAGCCACCAATCTATAGGAAATTTCATTTATCACACCTATCACAAGGACCTCTCTAGCATCCATGGCATAACACTTGCCATGAGTTCTATCGACCCTTAATCCTAGTCCATCCATGATTTTAACTAGCATGATATTGTTGGATGTGCCATAATCAATAATACAATTCTTTATAAAATTTCCCCCAACCACCAAGGTAAGGAAAAATGGATCTATTTTATCAAGACAAGTATTTACAGAATTTCCTAGGAAAATATGGGGAATCTCAATAATTACTCCCTCAACTTCTTTACCTTTCTTGTCCTTTTCACTCGGTTTGGATGGAGTGATCTCCACTAAATCATTACAGGCTATAGCAACACCATTGATAAGGGACAATACCTTTTTTTTATGTTCTTCTATCCTCATCATTTCAAGAAAAGGTACAAACACTTTAACTTGGATAAGTAACTAAAACATATCAATAGGAGTATACTTGGGAAGTTTAATTGAAGGCATACCTTTTTCATTGCTATTATCTTTCTTTCGATTTATGGTTGCTTCAGCCTTTTGTTTAGCATCCTTCCTTATGGCTCCAGGAGCTTGCTTCTGTGTCTTTAATTTATCAGCAGAAAATCTGTCCATGAGTAGTTTTTCACTTGTCTACTCTCTTGGCCCAAATTTAATCTCCCCTGCCTTCTTTAGTTTTGATTGCTTCTACTTTTTCATCAGGTTCATGTTCTTTTCACTTAGCATTTTGTTCCTTGATGAATAGAGTAATAGGATTACCTTGTTCACCTCCAACAATTATATTTCTCAAGTGATAAGAACTCCCCGCTTTAACAACTAAGACCAAAGTATATTTTGCAATCTCTTCCATAGAGAGTCTTCTTAATGAGACACCATCTTCAATTTCCTCCAAATTGTAAACCTAATCATCACTAGCATCATCCCCATTTGAAAGAACTTGTTGATATGCATTAGCAATTTTCCTTTGATTATCTACATCCACTTTGTAAGAACCTTCATTAGAAGAACATTCACTGTAGGAAACATCAAAATAACCCATAATCATAAGTACATCATCATCCTCTTGATCCTGTTGGTCACACTATTTGGGTATGTCATTCTCTATTTCCACCATTTGTGCTACTACACATTGCTGCAAGGAATGTGGTGTTTGGCAAGTCATACACCAAGGAGTATCCTCAACAAAAATTTCATGAATTCTTCTACAGAGGGTTTGGAGGAACTTTGTTTTGGGTATTTCTCTAATTATTTAAGATAGGCTTCCCATTATACCAATTGCTATTGTAAGTGTGGTCTTGCAATCTAGGGGGTCTTTCATTCCTTTGGTATTTTTTATGTTGGGCCTTCTCTTTCCTTACAATTTTATCATTTATAGTTTTCATAAAACTATCAAGCTTGTCCTCAATTGTTCCCCCTTTAGTTCTTAAACTCTTTTCTTCCTTTTTTGAACTTTTGAAGAGTTTCAGATCATCTCTTCTACCAATTTACTAGTTGCTTTGCTGATATTTTCAATATGCTCTGCCATATTGAAAGCTTCCTTTAGCGACTAAGGATGCTTATCTAGCAAACGATAACTCATTTTTGCATCAAAAGCATTGCAATAATTTAGCAAACATACATGATCATTTAATTTTAGATGAGGAGGCAA
Source organism: Sequoia sempervirens (assembly GCA_007258455.2). NCBI lineage: Eukaryota > Viridiplantae > Streptophyta > Pinopsida > Cupressales > Cupressaceae > Sequoia > Sequoia sempervirens. The sequence goes on from VDFB02331228.1 coordinate 10,444, forward strand.
CCTTTTCCTAGCCTTTTGGAACCTTGTGTTAAACTCAGCAATAGGTTCATTAGACCCTTTAACAATATTATTAAATTGATTCAATAGAAATCTTGAATCAGTCTTGTCACCATATTGTTATCTAAAAACCCTTATGAATTCCTCCTAAGAGCCAATGCTTTCAGCAGGTAAACTCTTGTACCATTCTCTTGCATCCTCAATGAGGGACTGCATGAACAACTTCATCATGACATCTTCTACCTCCACCTCAAAATCATACATAACATTGGAAAATTCTTTGAGATGGTCTTCACCACTTAAGGCATTATTTCTAGAGAATTTGACTAGAGCAAGCCTAAAATATTTAGGGAATGGGTTAGGGTAGCTAGGTATTCTAGTGAAACACAGCTATTGGTATCTATCTACTTGGAGTGGCCTCCTAGTATGTCAATCCCTATGATCATCTCTATGGTCATTGTCTTTCTTGCTATTAGATTGGCTACCATATTTTCCATTTCCACTTTCACCATCACCTCCCCCTTTCTTATTTCCTTCATCATCTTCAAAATAAAACTTATCATTCTTTTTTTTTCCTCCACCACCACATCCTTGATCTCCACCATCACTTCCACCAAGAGTATGTCCTTCAGATTTCTTCTTTTGAAGTTGACTATCAGTATTTCCAAAGCTTGAAGCCTCTAGAACGTGGGTGGAAATTTGAAGGAATGCAATCTTCCTAGCCATTTTTGCATTAGAAGATATCATTTCATCTTTTTTTAAATATTCTCTCAGCTTTTCACTTTCCAACTAAAACCTTAATATTTTAGGATCTGGAGGTGCATTAGATGGGGTTGGATGAACTTTGACCTTATTTGTAGGGATTTTAGTAGATGAAGTACTTTTTTTATCATTGGTTTTGAATGTAGTTTTCTTGGGTTAGTCAAAAGGTCTCTTCCCATGATCTACAAATGACATTTTCTTAGTATGAACATGAGGGTTTGTGGCTCTAGTGGTTGATATATATGTTGTGTAAGTATTAGTAGCTGAAGCTCCCATTGAGACTGCAGCTTCGGGAATATCATTGGTGATATTAGAGGTGAATTTAGAAATATTTTCCTCAAAGGTTCTACGCCTTGTGGCCTCTTCTCTCATTTTCTCCAATTTTTTTCTTCTTGCATCTCTCTCAAGTTGCTTAGCTCTAATCCTATCCTCCTCTTTCAATTCTTTCATTATTTTTTCTTCTTGTTCATGAAATATTAACTCCTCTTCTTCAATGGATCTATATCCTCCTCATTCTCCATAATATCCCCATGCTCACTCAGGGCAGGAGTAAAGTAAGGCTAGTCACCAAGGTCCTCTTCAAGAGAAAAGTGGACTGGCTCATCAAGGGATTTACCTCATGGCTTAAAATTCTTTCCATTAAAAATGGAACCAATTATAGGGGTTAAAGGCTCAGAGAACTTCTTATTCTTTTCCCAAAACTCCCACCTATCTTCCTCTCTTAAGATATTTAAGTCACTATCAAAGACTTGTTCAACTAGAAGACTTAGCTAGTCTATGTTAGACTATTGAACTTCATGTCCTTCTTCATGGACACTAACACTACTTATATCAATAGTGAAAGTAGGAGATACATTAGGATGGGAATCAATAGACTTACTTGATTTAGAGTGTTTCCTAACCCATTTAGGTTGCTTTTTCCTCTGTAGGTTCATATTTTTCCTTCTTCTTAGGCTGCTTCCTCACATAACTTATGGTCTTCCTCATAATGTTAAGTACTACAAAATATTTCTTATTGTTTTCCTTTTGAGAACTAATCTTCACACTAGTACTAGAGAACTCAGAGTCGCCACCTAGAATACTAGGAAACAAAAAGTGATTACACTTTTATTTTGTACTTGTTACTCTAGAAAAGACTTTAAACATTACTTGATAGAATGTGCCAGAATGAAATAGCACCTAACACATAAGACTTAGTATGATGGGACTAATGCAACAAATTTAAAACTGATTATTCTTCAAATAGTAAAGAATATCACAAAAAACAACTAACTCTAACTATACTTGGTTTGAACTCAGAAAATTTGGACTTAGCTAGTCCCCAATAGAGTCACCAATCTATTGGTTACTTTTTATGAACCAAACTGATCTCCATAAATACCTACAAATTTTTCCATTTCCAATTATCAGTACTTCTAAAGGGATTGGCCAACAAATGAATAGAGGTTGCTAAACCTCTACTCCTACTCTTCGGGCTCTCTGAAACCTGGGAGGGTGATCCCACAATGTATACTTAAAGACTGTGCACCATTACAATCAAATACATTGTCAATAACAAATATCTCTCATAAAACCATTCAATAATAAGCATCAAATAAGTTGGTAGCTTATGTATCAATGTTATATATATTGAATATGAGAGAGTGGACTTCTAACACAAAACAACAACAATATTATCCCCTTGAGATTCTATGATTTAATGATTGAGTAATTAATGAATCAACACTGAAAGTGAAACACAAATAATCTACATGAACTAGTGTCGTTATCCCAAGCACAAAGTCAATACCATTGTATGTAACCTAATAAAAATTTAAATGATAGCACCTATAACCTCAAGAAACCTTGT
>VDFB02331229.1:0-25732 GCA_007258455.2 Sequoia sempervirens
AAACAATGCACAAGGACATACTAGTACCATACCATAGAATCAACCCTTAATGCAAGTGGGGACATGTTCATCCAATCCTCCAATTGGTTTATCTATACCATTGGTTTTGCAAAACACATATGTCCCATCCACTATCAACCCATCTCAAAGCAATCCCTTGGTAACAAATCCTGTCAATATAGGTAATACATTACCTACATCCCTCACTCAAGGGAATCCTCAAGACATGGGACAAGGGAATCTTTTTAAACCATGGACTTAAGGTCTCAATGTGCCCTTAACATCACAAAATCTGATGGCATCATCCTCATCTCTCTCCATGGTCCCTTTTATCATGCAAAATCAATTGGGACCTCAAACTTACATTCCTCCATCTCAATCCACCATCACACAAATAATGTTTAACCAAGGGAACCCTTCACCCCTCATCAACAATCCACTACCCACTCAGAATACCAATGTTCACAATCCATCTCACATGTCCCTACAAGCACATGCCCTAGTTTTACAACAAGAACAACAAGCTTATCAACAAGCCATCCAACAACAACAACATCAAGCACAAAAAATAGCACAACAAAAAACAAGCAACCTCAGTAGCACAACAAAAAAAATAACAACAAGCAACCTTAGTAGCACAACAAGCAACACAACAACAACAAAAACAACAACAAGAAGCAACCTTAGCAACACAAAAAGCAACACAACAACAACAACAACATCAAACTCAACAAGTAGCCTTAGCACAACGACATCAAGCTCATCAAGTAGCCTTAGCACAACAACAACATCAAGCTCATCAAGCAGCCTTAGCAATGTAACAACAAGAAGCAACCCTAGCAGCCCAACAAGCCCAACAGTATTCCCAATAACAACAATTGATCGTACAACAACAATAAGGTTCCTATTATAACCCTCAACAGAACATCGTCAATACAAACACATTGGGAACATATACATCAACACCAAAATCACCCTCACAGAATCTCACACCACCATACACCCCATATAACACCTTATCATATAAAAATCCTACATAAAAATCATCTACCATCCCACCATATGATCCTCCACCAAACCTGCAAGACAATCTAGCATCACAATTTAAAGAACTATCACAAGAAATGCAGGATCTTTGAATGGGAAAGACAAAGAAGCCCCATACACAAAATCTATGTCCTTATCCATTTGATTGAAACATCACAATGGTACCATCCCTCCCGGATTTGAAATCCAAAAATTTGATAAACACAAAGGGAGAGGAAGCCCTGTGGACCATGCCAAAGAATTTAATGTTATGTATATGGAGGTGGCGTATAATGATTCTTATTTAATGCGTCTCTTCCCTCAAAGTTTGATAGGTCTTGCTATGGAATGGTTTTCTCATCTACCTCCCAGTATCAAAACTTTCCAAGAAATTACCTACAAATTAATCGATCACTTATCCTTCAATCTTGACATGGATGCCAGTCTAGAGGAATTATACACTCTTAGACAAAACAAAGGATTTTTTTTTGCTAATTTCTTACAATAGTGGAGGCAAAGAGATAGTAAAAGAAAGTGGCCTCTTCTCGATGAACAACAAGTGGGAATCATCATAGAAAATATAGATCCAGATCTATCCTTCCACTTGAAAATGCAGCACATCACATCTTATGACGAGCTTGTCCCTAGATCCCTTAACATCGAGATAGCTCTCATCTCATAGGGAAATACTCAAGCATACAAAGATAATCACCCATCAACTAGTTCAAATGAGAAGCCTCGTGTCTGGGCTAAGAACAAGAATGTAACAAATGATGGTGTGGTAGATGCTAAGGTAATCCTAAGTGCTCCTAGGCCAAACAACAATCACATTGCTAACAGTCAGCCAACAGTACAACAAACAACACCTCATCAAAACAATTAGATCAACAACACAAAATCACAACAAAGGTGAACCAATAACAATAACAACTATCATAAATACAAGTACACACAATTATTAGAACCTATCGAAAGAATCATGAAGAAGTTGGTAGAGTCAAATTTGATAACACTCCCTAACTTTGAAAACTACCAAGAACCACAAGAAAAACTAGAAACCATCCTGGTACAACGAACACAATCTCTGTAAATTTCACAAAATTAAAGGACATAAAATGACTAATTGCATGAGACTCAAGAATATTATCCAAGACCTCATAGAGAATGACACCATATCTGTTGAAGTACCAGCTAGGAATCAAGATCTTAAGATATACAAGAACCCCATGCCAGATCATAACAAAGAAAACAACAACAACAAAGCTAAGGATTACACAAATGTGCAACATACCCATTCCAATATCGTCACTCCCTATGACAACGTCATCACTGTCATTACTATTCATGGAGTCCCACCTCAATCTAGAACACAACCTAATTTGCACACATCTAATCCAACAAGTACAATCTCCTAGATCAACTTAAGAAGACCCCCACACATATATCAATCTTAGAGTTATTAAGGTTATCCCCCACACATTTAGGGAAATATTGGAGAAAGCTTTGTCAGAGTCATCCATCCCTAAGGATATTGATATCGATCAGTTTCAAGCTATGGTAGGGCATATCACTAATCATCTTCTCACCTTCTCTAAACAAGACCTCCCATCACAACCATCTCATAACCGTGCTTTACACCTCAAGGTTATCATTCATAAAAACAATGTTAAAAGAGTTTTGGTAGATGGAGGTGGTGGTTTGAACATCTGTACCCTATAGTTAATCAAGAACCTAAGCTATTCAGAGGATACTATTGAGAAGACAAAGAATACCACCATCAGAGCATATGATGACCAAGAATGGGTATCACAAGGTATCGTTGCACTACCCATTCAAGTAGGCCCTCTCATCACACAAACTACATGCCAAGTACTTGACCTAGATCTTCCTTACAATATATTACTTGGTCGACCTTGGATTCATGCTCTAAAAGCTGTAGCCTTGACTTATCATCAATGTGTGAAATTTCCTTTCGAGGGCAAAGGGATTACTATCCATGCAGATCTTGAGCCTTTTTACTATTGCAAAAATCTTGATGCCAAGTTCTATAAAATCCCCCAAATACCCAAGAATGACAAAGGGCCTACACCTTCTACCTCATTTTTTGACCCATCATCCCTTGTATCTACCTCTGAAATGAAGGCACCCATAGTGTAGAACATACCTGATATCAAAGCAGTAATCCAAGATGATGTTTGTGGAACTACAAGCTAATAAAGAACACCTTTGTCTTAGGAGAGCTACCTATTTCTTCTCAATCACATGGGAAACCTACATCCTACAACAAAGATCTTAAAACTATCAAGATGGCAACTACTACCTTCACTAAATGGGGGGATTTGAATCAAGAATATGTCAATGAGGATGATAAGTATAAGCTCCTCTATCAAAATGAATGACCTGTCCCTGCTCTACCCATGGAAGATGAGAAAAAAGGCTTGCAGCTCATGCAAAATTAGGGATACAAAAAGAATGAGAAACTAGGGAAAAATAAAAAATGGTTTGCTAGAACCTATCATTCATGAGAAATGTTTAAAGAATCTTGGCCTAGGTTGTACTACTAGCAAGGTTACACTTATCGGAAAAGATATTCTTGTTAAACGAGCTGAGGATTCCTCTTGGTTACCTCCATCATGTGATACCACCTTAGATGAATTCTCTCTTGATGTTGCCAACCTATTTGAGAGCAACACCCTCTTCATGATATCCATTACATCCTTTGCCTCGAGCAATCAACCAATTGAAATATGCTTAGTATATCCTCAATTCATTGACATAGAGCAACAAGGACCACTGATTCTATATTTATTCATAAATGATGAAGCGATCTTAGAATTCATAGGACTCCATGACAACTTACCATGGGTAGATCACAAAGTAGGTTTTGACATAGAACTAGACGATCGAATCCTTCAATTGCAAAATTGATGAAATGCAACTAACATGTAGATCCTTAAGTGAAAACCACATTGTGGCACTTTTTGATACTAAAAAAGTAAAAAAAATGGCACATCCAAAGGTGAAAACCTCTTTGAGGCTCCCAAGGATGAAGGATTCAATCTCCCCCTTAGTGCAATACATCCAGAGAAATCAATAATACTAGAAAAAAAATCCATTCTAGTCAATGTGGGAATGGAAGAGGCACCTAAGATCACTTTTTATTCTGAATATTTGTTGGATGAAGAACAGAAGAACCTAACAACATTCCTGAAGGAGCGTAGAGCTAACTTTGCATGGTCATACACAAATATGCTAGGGTTTGACCTAGAAGTGGTTGTGCATCACTTAGAAGTCTATCATGACACTAAGCCAGTCAAGCAAAAATTAAGGAAGAAGCACCCTCCGATAGCACTCTTGGTCAAACTCGAGTTACAAAAGCTTCTTGACGTTTGATTTATCTAACCAATAGATTATCTTGAGTGGGTTTCAAACTTGGTACTAGTCTCAAAACCCATTGGGGACATCGTAATATGCACTAATTTTAGAGACTTAAACAAGGCATGCCCGAAGGATGATTTCCCTCTTCCTAACATCAACCTCATTATGGAATTAATGGCTAGGCATGAAATACTATCACTCATGGATGGTTTTTCAGGCTATAATCAGATCATGATCACCAAGGAGGATCAACACAAAACTGCATTCACTTGTCCATGAGAAACTTATTGTTGGAATGTAATGCCATTTGGGTTAAAGAATACAGGATCAACCTATCAAAGAGCGATGACCCTCATCTTTCATGAAATGATCCACAAAATAGTCAAAGATTATGTGGATGATATTTTGGAAAAATCAAAGAAAAGAAGTGAACACATACAAGTATTAGGACCCATCTTTGATAGAGTTGAAGAATACAAAGTAAGGCTAAATCCAAAAAAGTGTGTCTTTGGGGTCACATAAGGGAAACTTCTTGGCTTCATCGTCTTGCAAAGAGGGATAGAAATTGATCCAACAAAGGTAAAATCCATCCTCAAAATGGAACCACAACAAACACTCAAGCAAATGAGAGGGTTTCAAGGGAGATTGCAGTCCATCAGGAGGTTTATAACACAACTATCAGATAAAATCCACCCCTTTTCACATATTCTTCATAAAGGGATAACTTAAAAATAGGATGAGAAGTGTGATAAAGCTTTCCAATAGATCAAAGATTATCTACTAACACCTCCAATGCTCATGCCACCAATATTGAACAAACCACGAATCCTGTATATCTCAACAACATCAACAACACTAGGAGCTCTTTTGGCACAACATGATGAAAATGGAAAGGAAAGGGCTATCTACTACATCAATAGGACTTTGGTGGGATATGAAATAAACTATTCACCTATTGAGAAAGCATGCCTAGCTGTAGTTTTTGCTTCAAAAAAGTTCAGAAACTACATGCTATCACATCAAATCAAGCTCATTGCAAAAATTGATCCATTGAAATACCTGTTATCCAAAGCAACTCTCACAGGGTGCATGGCCAAATGGGTGATGATCTTAACAGGATTTGACATAGAGTATGTAGAGTGCAAGAGAACAAAAGGACAAGTGATTGCAAGCCAACTAGCAAAGGCAACCATCTATGTAAAGAACCCTTTGATATCTGAATTCCCTGATGAATTAGTGTTCCTTATCAATCTCACAACTTAGTGGAAGATGTACTTTGATGGATCATTCACCCAACATGGATCTAGAGAAGGCATTATTTTTATCATCCCTTAAGGTGATTGTATTCCAAAGTAATACTGACTATCATTCTCTTGCAATAACAACATTGCTGAGTATGAATCCCTAATCATAGGTCTAAGGATAACAGTACAATGGCAGATACAAGAGATGAATGTCTATGGAGGCTCACAACTGGTTATCAACCAATTCAATGACGACTATCAAACCAAGGATGACAAGCTCACTCCTTACAAAAGGATGGTGGAAAGTCTCAAGGACCTTTTTATAGACATAAATTTTGAGCAGATTCCTTGCATATAAACAAAAAAGCAGTGAACACCATGGAAACAATTGGATCACTACTAGACATGTCGAACGACGTCCTCCAATGTGAATTATTGGTAGAACTTCTCGTAGCAACTTTCAAAATCATTGAATTTGAATTCGCGTGTGTCATTGTTGGCCCTGGATCCCCATGGTATCATGAAATATTCATCTACCTAAGCAGAGGAACCCTCCCATACGATATCACCTCCAACCTTAAAAATACCTTTGTTAAAAAGGCATCTCGATTTGTGATCCTAGGTGATACCCTTTACCCCAAAGTATTGAAGGGACATTATTATGATGTCTTAACCAAGAGGAAGCCTTAACTGCTTTAATAGAAGTGCGTGATGGTATATGCGAGTCCCATTCTAGAGGTATGAACTTAGCTAAGAAACTATTGAGGACGAGGTACTACTGGCCAACCATGGAAAGAGAAGCTCATCAGTATGTGCAGAAATGTGTCCAGTGTCAATAGTATGGAGATCTAATTCATGCCTTAGCTCAAGAGTTGCAAGCAATGATCACACCTTGTCCTTTCTCATAATGGGGGCTTGATCTCATAGGAAAAATCACCCCAACCTCATCCAATGGCCACAAGTTTATCATAACTGCCACTGAGTTCTTTACCAAGTGAGTTGAAGCCATTCCTATGACCTACTTAACGGGGAAACAGATTTCCAAGTTTATCCTTAATTACCTAATCTATTGTTACGATGTTCCACAAACCCTCATCTCAGACAATGGAATCCCCTTTAAGAATCGGGATGTAAAAGAGCTATGTCAAAGATTCAACATCCAACACTGATTCTCTACCCTATATTATCCCCAGGGAAATGGTCAAGTTGAGGCTACAAATAAAACTATTTTGAAAATATTAAAGAAAACGGTCTATGAAGTTGGTTGTGACTAGCACTTGCAACTAAATCCCACTCTCTGGGCTTATCAAGCCAATATCTGCACGCCAACAGGCACAACCCCTTTCTCCCTAGTCAATGGATTTGAAGCTATCCTTCCTATTGAGGTTGAGCTCCCATCATTGTGAGTGTCACTATAGAACCTGATCACCGATGAAGAATACACAGTATCTCAGTTGAACGAGTTAGAATTCTTGGATGAGCATCGTCTAGATGCCCTCAATCACTTGCAAGTATATCAAAATCGACTAAAATAGAGCTATAAAAAGAAGATAAAATTTTGTTCTTTCCAGGTAGGGGATCTTGTCCTAAAGAAAAATCAAAATAAGTTTCTAGATCAAGACAATAAAGGAAAGTTTGAGCCTAATTGGTTAGGTACCTTTGTCATCACAACAAGCTATGGATCAGGAGCATACCAATTGTCAACCCCTGAAGGTGAACCCTTGCAAGAACCAACTAACAACTTGCATCTTAAAAGGTTTTATACCTATTTTTGAAGGGTGTAGATCTGAAAATACAAAAAAATAAAAAAATGATCAAAATCCAAAATGGGAAAAAGGATTGAAAAAAGTAAAGAAAAAACAATCGTCCTTTAGTGAAAACCACTTCAGTGGTGCTTTGGGAAAGTACCTTGGTGAAAACCTAGAAAATACGTTCCTTGCATAAATAAAAGCACCTCAATCTATTCTTTAGCTCTTTTGTCCTATCATTCTTTGCACCACCATTCATCCATCGCCTATCCATGTCCTTATCATAGCTTGATGTTGTGAAGTATCACAATCCCTTTAGTAGTACTTGGAATATTCCAAAGGTCAGTTTTTCTTTCCTTTATCAAAGTAGTCTAACGTGACACGCTAGGGGAGATTCGTTATGGATCACATCAGGTTCTTGTATATCTTAATGGTTATCAAAAAATCCAAAAAAATTCATAAAATATCATCAAAAAATGCCAAAAAAATTGTAAAACATTCATTGAAAAATCCAAAAACATTTGCAAAATCCTATATAGCTAAAATCCAAAAGCATTCAGAAAATTATAAAGTCAAAATCCTAAACATCCAAATACATTGAAACCCTAAAAAGGTCAAACATTGAAAATCCAAAAAAATAGTATCCTATCAAACTACATTGTCCCTAAGCTTGAATATAGGCAAGGCCATCATTGATGTTCCCTCGAGACACCCTAGGTTAGTATTTTAGGAGTCCGTCATAATAATATGACATTCCATCACTTGTGCATTTCTCATCTTGTAAATAGGTCAAGTTGATCAAACTACATGGTCTCTGCATGTATAACGTAGGCAAGGCTTATCTCTGATCATCCCTCGAGGCCCCTAGGATAGGTCTTTAGGTTAGGTTCTTGGTTGAAACTTAGAAAATACCTAAACATTCAAATATTGAGAAAATCCCTAAAAATTCAAATATCGAGAAAATATCTAAACATTCAAATATTGAAATCCCAAAAACATTCAAATATCGAGAAAAACACCAAAAAAATTGGAAAACATTCAAATATGTTTGAAAAAACCCTAAACAACCTCAAATAATCGAAAACCAAAAACATTCACATAAACTTTTAAAAAGACCAAAAACAACCTCAAAACATTTTCAAAAATACCAAAAACATTGAAATATTCCAGAAAATCCAAAACCATTCATCCCATCTCGCTTTCACCCATAATAAACCTCCATCATAATAAATCGATTGTCACCTTCAACCTTTGGTAAAACAAATAGAAAACAAGTATAACAAGTTGTAAAGTGTGAAACTAAGTGTCAATATCTAAAGTCTAAATCATAGGTAAATGTGTCAATGAAGTTTATATCAATGGCTTATCATAGATCTCATCATCATCCTAATAAAACCATTTGATCAACATGTCCTAGGATGTGTCCTTCTTGCGATGGACATCAACATCAGACATCACCTTAGCTACCTTTTAAACTACGAAAGAGATATAGATAACACTGACTGCTCGTCTTTGATCTTTTCTTTTGATTTATCTTAATGGCCCATTCCAAGGACCTCTTGATGATTTCTATTAAAAAAAATTAGAGAGAAAGGAATGGAGCATCAATCATTATCTTTCGTTTGCTGTACTTGTGGATACTGTTGTAAAATAATATTGGCACATACTTGCTTAGTTGTGTGTAGGGAAGTTGTTTGGAGTACGCTATTGACTATTGTGTATGCTTTGGTCCAATGTATTATAGGCTTCTAAATTACATTCCAACGAGGTTTCTATATGCCAATGTGTGAATAAGAACTATCCTATCTATTTGTTGAGTCAAATTCCATTACACTAGATACAATGCCATCCTGGTTATTAATACCTTGATGCATCATGTCTATGCGTTATATCAAACAATAAGGAACAGTGGAAAATCCCAATCCTAAAAAGTGAGCAAATAATCATCATGCATTCATCATCATCAGACATTTTTCATCCTCATCTTGCATTTCCATCACCATCTCTAATAAAGTCTCAATGGATCATAGACTTATTGGATCTTTTGAAGAAATCATAAAAAACAATGGTCGATCATCTTGTTTCTTCTATCTTCTCTTCGCGCTAATCTGGTATCATGACAATCAACAAAAACATCATCAAATACATCCATCCTACATTCACAAATCATCATCATAGATGCATCTCATAATCATTGCATATCACATCATACATCCTGCATCATCATTTAAGTTGTGATGAATAATATAGATTTGTTATTCTAAGCATCTTAAATCATTGCATATATCATAAGAATACATCATACATCGCATTAACCATCCATACATCCATATGCATACATGATCATCTCATAAAACTGCATAGAAAATACATAAATAGAAATGCATCCATATCATTTGTATAAGCATAACATCTGCATATCATATCATCCATCCCATGGCATATCATGAAAATATAATGAAAAAGAATATAACATTGCATCCATCTCATTACATATCATGTATCATCACATAAGCATAAGTAAAGTACATCCATACATAATAAAATATAAGCATCTCATATCATATGCATCCATACAATCATAAGCATAAAATAAAGTGAACACATCTCATCATATAGAATTCGTATCCGTATCATATATATATATCAAAAAATGAAAGTCATGGTACAATATCTGGATCAGTGTATGTATATCGATCATAAATATAATATCCATGGGGCTATAAAAAAGGAGCCTATGAATGTATATTTGTGTGAAAGAATGGGGCAACAAAACTCAAAAAGTGTCTATCCAAATCAAGCTAGCCTTGATGGCTACTCCCCTCTCTGTCCCACCTCTCTAGCTAATCCTTAGCCCTGGTCTGTGCATCTCTCTGCTACAAATAATCAGGCTATCTTAGTGGCACTAGAACATCTCTATGATAATGCATCCTATAATAGGCTGCCTCAGTCACTGCCTCTCTGTACAATCTTGTGGATACAGTCCTACCTTGGGTAGCTGCTATAAGGGCCTATAACTACTGCCGTCACTTGATCTCCTGATTTGTCTCAGTAGTCACGACCTGCACTTGTTGCTAGGCATGATCTCTCTCTGCTGTAATGTTAACAACTTGTTTCTTGGCCTGGTCTCGCTCAACAGTGATCACCACAATCTACTAACGGGCCCAATCCTGCTCACCTATTAGAACCTGCACCTATTGCTGCAACTATTGAATCTAAATATCTCTGGCATTAGGTGGTGGTGTCTATATGGGCTGCTATTGTATGGGTTGTTGTTGAACAGTGGGTTGCTCAGGAGGCTGCTGACCAACTAGTGGAGCCCCTGAAATCTGTCCATCTTGGCAATCCTGGCCACCTTGTCTCTATCCTCTAACCCTGCCTACTCCTCTCCCTCTAGGTCTCCCTCGTGGAAAAGCATCCACTGGATCTGTCAACCTCTGGGGTGGTGTAAACCATGCATCATAAGCAGGCTTTGTCTGTGCGACCACCTAACCCTGGTCATAGGCCAATGACTGAGCTATCAACTGTCTGAAATCCTCCACTACCTCCAGAGCTAGAATAGTAGGTCCCCATGTGGGAACCTCTCAAGCAGACCTCACAAAATGGCTTTGTAGTCATCATCGAGCCTATCTCGCTGCTCGCTGAACTGCCATGCCACTCTATCTAGCAGGTATCTCTCAATGATTGTATGCTCCCGACCCTACAAGTATTGGGTCTTTTTGGTGAAAAATAACTACTCTGAATTGTCGTACCACCTTGGCATCTGTAACAAGGGTCACCATTTGAACACTGTCATGTCATCAAGTACCCATTGCTAGTATGGGAGCCCGATATGTCTAGTGTGCCATAGGGTGAGGTTGCCTCTATACCTCCAAACCACGAGATCATCTGGATCAATGTCAGCCATCTGTATAATCAATCAGAGCATAACTATATGCTACCAAGCCCAAATATGAATCGAGGTCACCCCTACGCCAATAGCCTTTCCATCGTAGTAGAAAAAGTAGTGTATATCATGATATAGTGAGGCCAGCAACACAGGCCCCCATGCGAACAAAGTCCTCCTATGGAGAATCTTGTGCCATGCTAAGCCCCATCCTAGGATGAACCCTTTGCTCCGTTGATCTGAAGCGACCAAACCTGAAATGATGGTTGTAATGATCAATCATAATGTAGGCATGTGACCTCTGTATGACTCGAGGTCAATCTGGGAAGTAACTAGAATAATGGTTTCCATCTCAATCACCTCATGACAAGCATCATATCTGACATTGATGTAATAAATCACCTGCTCGCCATGTATTGAAAAATGAAAAATATGCCATACATCCTCCAAATTCACCATCACCTCACTAGTGGGAAGGTGAAATGACGAGGTCTCACTATGCCATCTCTCACACAATGCAGTCATCATAGCTAGATGTGTCTGGATGACGGGCGCACACATGACATACCATAAGTTGATCTCTCCCAGGTGCTCTTGGTGCAACTTGGATAAACCATCTAGTCTCTCCACAACTGTGGGCCTATGCTTGCGTGACATTAGTGGTGGAATGACCTCCTGTACCCACAAAGCGCACAACATTAAAAAAAAAATTGACTCCATTTGGAATTTTTAGCTCAAAAATCACAATAGTGTCGCCATATTTTAAATTCTAAATTGCGATGCCTGAAAGCATTTCAAATTTAAAATCACAAAGCGTGTCGCCATAAACATATGCATCATGATTTAAACTTTGGAAACCCTAACCCTAATTTCTAAATTAGGAAGTACGTCGCTATATCATATGCGTCACAATTTAAAATTGGAAACACTAATTTTAAATTGCAGATTGCATCACCAAACAAACATGCATCGCTATAAATCATTTTAGCATCTCTGATTCTCAAATGGGAGTTGCTATATAGTGACACTGCCAATTTTTAAAATTTAATGTGTAATAAATGCATAAAAAATTCAAATTTTAAATCGAGTTTTGAGTTACATACCAGTGTCTTGAGACTGGAATCCGCTGGTACTCTCGAACTCGGTCATAAATGTGTCGTGGGATCTCTTGTCATGCCATTTCGTCAGAGGGTCAGAGCTCAAATCGCAAGAATTCCTTAAGGTGTGAATGCACAAATGAATTGAAAGTGACGCTTCTTGGCTTATTTATGCTAGAAAATTAGGGTTTTTTGCCCTAATTTAACCTTAAAGCTAGGGTTTATCATCATTTTCACCAAATTTACCAAACTGGAGCTTACTTTGCATCATTTTTTGCATTTTTGGCATATTTCTTGCATCCTAGAGCCTTTTTGTACCCTTGGGTAAGCTTTTCACCCCTATAAAGAAATTAACCCAAAATTCAAAATTTTCGCCCGATTTTTTGAGGGGGTAGGGAATCAGCTTTATCCTTCTGTTGGGGCATCTAAAAAATTAGAATTTTTTTATTTTTTGATTAAACCAACAGTTTTAACTCAAAGAGCATCAATCTTTGAACTAAAGCAGCAGGTACCTCGCTTCAAAGAGGGGTAAAATGTAGACACTGAAAAATGTCCTGAATGATATCATACACTCAAATTAGGTATACTAACATCATTTCATCCTCAAACCCATCCTCTTTTTGCTTAATTAATTGAATTATCCTAGCTAATTAATTAATTGCATCATTTTTGTCTATTAACCTAATGCATTTAAATAGATTGATTCCCCCTTTTCACGCTAACATTTCATCTCATTAAATTAAATAAATGAAACTATTTAATTTAATTCCCTAAATCATCTTATTCAATTAAATAACCCTAATTTATTTAATTAAATATTATTTCACCTTTCCCCCTTTTCATTAAATCATTTAATTTAGTGAAAATCACTTTATTCGTCCAAAACCCCTAATTGTATGATTAAACCTTGTTTAATTAACGATTAATCTAATTTTCCTCCAAAAGGGAAATATTCCCATAGAATATTCCCTCCCCTTTTACACAATTAAACTTTGTTTTAATTAGCAAAATATCTATTTCTTCACCCATGAATATTCCAAAGAATATTTTCTCTTCTCCAATCATTTGAAAAAGGGATATTCTCACTTGGCTTCTTGAGCAAGCTAAACTTGTGACTTCTTGGGAAAGTCACTTTGTGACCTATGTGTGCAAGTCAAAAGTGTGTTTATTTGGAACAAATGGTAACCCTTGATTAAATCTCATCTTGTATTCTCACCCATTGATGAAAATCCATGATCCATGCCTTTTCTTTCTTTCATCCTTGACTATTGATTGATCTTTTCGATCTCAACCCTTCATTTCTCATCTGCTCTCCTATAAATAGAACATTATTTGGAGACAAATGGATCCAGTTTTCAATTGCAAACTTATGCTATTGAATTCACTCACACTCACACTCATACTTTACTCACATTTAGCATATTTTAGTTCATTTTTAGTTGCATATTAGTTTTAAGCTTCCATTAATGGCTTCCATGCATCCATCTTAGCTTGTTTATAAATTAGGTTTTGAATCTTTTAGCTTATAATTAGCTTATATTAGCTTAGCAATTGCATATTTAGGTCAATTTTAGCATAAAATCATGTTAATTTAGCTTGCATCATGTTCAATTAGCATAAATCATATTTTCATCCATTTATCACAATAGTTTCATCGTTTCTCTTCAATAGAATCGATTGAAACAAGATCACTGATCACAGGATTGGGAAAAGGGTCATTGTTCCACATCCACACAACACCAATTCCAAAATATGATAAGTTTCAAATGGGGTAGAATAGGCATTTCAATATTTTATATTTCGAATGCTTCATTTCAATAAATGTTTAGTTTATCTTTAATTTGAATGATCTTGTTTGAGATTGAGGTTTAGTGGCTAAATTATGCTTGGAATCATCATGGATCAAGCACAATTGAACCATAATGATAATCCTCAATCCATAGGTACATCACCCTGTAAATGTTTGTTATCTTATAAAAAACACAACAATGGTTTCTTGGGCAACCTCCATGATTTTTTCTATTGGTCATAATAAATAAATTTGAGATAATAGCCAAAGTGATATTCATAATTAAATTAATATATGCATCATCAATATTTATAATTAAAAATATTGTCATAATCAAATGAAAATCAAATAACCAGTTTAATTCATCATACTAATACAAAATCACATAAGCAAATATCATTTAGTCAAATATAATTTACAATTATCATACACAATTCTGCTCATTCTAAAATAAATCCATAAAGATAAATAAATATAATTTATAACTAATCTAAAAAATATGATGACACCCATAATTAATCAACCAATTCATGTTTTCAGCCAGTAATTTCAAATGTTAGAATATAATTGTCTGCATTGTCTATGATCAAAACAAGGTAAAATTGTATATCCATGAGTGTTTTACATAAACAATATCATTAAAATGATATGTGAAGAAGAGGGAAATTAGTGGACCTCACTTAAGAAGGATTTTTATTCATGATCCCACTTACATAAATAAAGGATTTTATGAATCTTTTATTGAGATGAATAATATATTTATCAAAACAACATCAAGGGTGCCTCAAAACTTTAAACTAAATAAGTACATGTGGTTGGACCTATATTGTAATTCCTTTTAATATAATAAAGGGTGTTAAATGAGAGATAAAAATCCTTGAATTATAAGGGAAGCATACAATTTTCTATTAAATCAGAGGGAAATGTATAGACCATAGGTAAACATTTAAAACAAGAAAAAGTAAATATTTATCTCTATAAGAAAAGCTGCTCGAGAAAATCTCTTCCTTTGGTGATAAACTAGAGAACTTGATGGGTACTCTTAAATATTTGTACTATAGAGTAGCTATAAAAGAGAAAGGGATTCCACCTTCTAGGGTTGTATAACATAATATTCATAGGCCTCACTTTAAAAATATACAATACAATCCAAACAAGGTTAAGAAACTTATTCAAGGATAAAATAACCCATCATAGATATGCCTTGGCCACCAATCTCATGTAAAGAAAACCCTAGATCCATTAAAAAGGGGAGATATAGATATGTAGGATAGTTTCTCATGGTGTGAGTTTGATTACATGCCACATGGCCAATGAAAAAATTCACATTATTAGAAAAATATGGGAAATGTCACAATCAATAAGGTAATGAGGAATGTGAATCTAAAAAATGCAATAAATAAATTTATGATTATGATTATATAAATGTAGTAGAACAATAGGAATTGAATTCTCATGAATTTTCTCACTAAGGAAATGCTGCAAAAATAATGCAAGAGAGGAAAATCCTTTGATGAAGATATACGATCATTATTATTGGTAGTCTCACTAAGGTTAAGAGTGATTATAATCTACAAAATAAACAAGAATTTCCTCAAAGTAGTCTAGATCATATATCCAACCTTATATTGACAAATACTAGATAGAAAATTGTTGATGACACTAACAAGGGAAATAAAAAGGTTAGTGTAGAGCTTGAAATGCCAATAATGGGGTTGTTAGTGTAATTAATTATTTATTACACTAGCATAAGTTAACTTAGGTCTTTTATTTAATTAATTTAGTCCTAGGTTACATTTTAATAAATCATTTAATAATGGGGTAATGTCCCCTTCCATGTTTGTAGGGATAAGATTCCTTCTAGAAGTTATCTCTATCTAGTTAGTTAGGGTTCACATGTTGTCTTGTCACATGTTAGATCATGATACATGACAACATCATATTGCATCTTGCATCTCTCTCATGCCTATATATTTAGGGCATTTGTACATTTGTAATCATCTCATATTCTAGATCAATAGAAATCTCTATTTGTATTCCTTTAGTTGCAACACTTGCTGTGTGGTTGAATTTCTCTTGGAAAGATCCTTTGAAGTGTGCACAACTTCATTGAATGATTCAACATCCATTATTTCAACATGGTATCAGAGCAATTCCATTGAGAGTTCATCCTAGGATCAAGAAAGTTAGGCTAGAGAGATTCTTGTAGGCTTGAAGGTTTCCATTGCAGGCTACTGGACTCCACCCGGGGACCAAGCTAATTTCTAGAGTAGATTGAGCCAGATCCGAGCTCGCCATTGTCTTCAGAAGGCCTCAAAACCCTAGGATCGCCTGTCCAATCATCAAAATCGGATTCATCAACCCCGGGGCCATAAGAGGTATTTAGGGTTTGCAAAATCAACCATACTATCCGTACAATTTGCAGTAAAAAATCATCCCGGTTAGTTGTCCTCTGAGGCAAAATTTTTTTAGTCACAAGCATTTTCTATTTTAGAAAAAATCAGGCTTTATCTCATATTATTTTTGGCAATTTATTTTTTTGGGTATTTTATATAGTTTGCAAAAAATATTTGGAGCGACTGCAATTTTATTATTCAGTCAGCATAATATTCAAATCATCAGGCTAGTCGACATTAATTTATTTTCCACCTGCAACATATTTTATCCCTGCAGATTTTTTCTTGTCGACATATTGAAAAGTTTTGATTTTTAATTGCTAAATAGCAATATTAAAAACCATATATATATATTTTTCTTTTTGTTGGCCTGCTCAATTCAAAACTTGCAGATATTCTTTGGATTATGTTGGCCCTCATTAATTTTTTGCAGAGAGGTACTATATGTTGTCGGCCACTTGGGCCCATCTTATTGTTGGTCATCGACTTTTGTTGTTTCCATCCGGCTGGGCTCATCTATCGCCGACACCCGACAACCTCCATCGGCTTCATACTCCTGCAAGGGTCCATCGCTCCAGTCATTGTCGTCTATTGGTACTGTTGCCAACCATCCTCACTGTCGATTGAACTGCTCCTCATTCTAGTGTCTCTTCTCAGCTCGGTCACCGACTTCCATCCTGCCCGCTGATTTTTGCTAGTCAGGCCTGTGCTCTCTAAGCCCCTCGGTTCTATAGAACACCAGGTGGTCCACTATTTGTGAGTAACACCACCACTCAAGGAAGCTCCACCCAGTTGCTCCGCCCCAACTCCACCCTATCTGGGGGCATTTTCTTTTCCTATTTTTCTTCCACGGTCATATCAACGACCAGGAGCTAGCCCATAGGGGGCTTATTTTTTGCCCCATTTTAGCATGCAGAGTGCCTCATCTAGGCATTTTTTTCATTTTCATAACTTTCACCCAGGGTATCAAAATTTGACAAACGAGATACCAACAAAAAGATAATTTAGAGCACTTTCTAGTGGTGACATTCATTCTACATAACTTTTTGTCCATCAAAATCTACTGTCAACTGAAGTCAAAACCCTAATTTGGGCTTAAAGGCTCATATCTTCTCAACCGTTTATCAAATTTTGGTGATTCCAGTGGCATCAGGAAGGCGATTCAGAGCTTTTTTCATCAGTCCATTCACTTTGATAAGTTTTAGCTCTAGGTACTCTTGCATTAGATTTTTTTTAATTCAGTGCATTTGATCAATAACTTGGATATCCGAAAGCTTGGGATAATAATATTTGATCTAGGTGGCATCACTTCAGTTGCACATCATCCTTGGAAGTCTCTATTTTCTATTGAAGGTCATTGTCTTTGTGTTTTTTTTGGAGAAATTTGCTAGTACATTATGGGGCTTGCATATATTCCTTCTATGACTATGTTGCACAAGGGTAACTATAAATAATGGTGAGATGGGATCATCCACCATCTCCAATCACTTGATTTATTGCCACATTTGTATGGTATAGTTCCTCATTCGAGTGAAGGTATTCATGAACTTGCGTGGAGTTGCAACATATTCACTGTCTTGGAGATCATTGGAATGCAAGTTGATTGTGATGTTTTGAGTACTCTTGAAAATTGTGATTGTCCTCATATCCTTTGGACTAAGCTTTGGGAGATATATGGAGATTTAGATACTCCACCCTTCCTCGATGATCATGATTCAGAATGTCATTCCCCAAATCAGATACCCCATGATGATATTGTTATGCAGGAGGTTGATTTCCTTGAATCCTCTGAAGAGGTTGACAAGGTTTCTTCAGATGCTTCTTTTCCATCAGAGATAGTTGGTATCCCTTCACATTCAGTGATTCCTTGTCCAGAGTCACTGATTGAGGCTTCCATCATCATTCATCAGGACACATTAAGTTTTCTAGACTTGGCATCATAGGATGGATTTGTTTCAGGTATAATTGACTTGGATACTTCTATAGGTTTGGAGGAAATTCTTGAGGGGATATCACTCCTCTATTCAGATCCTACTTTAGAGAGTTTTCTTGAGTCTCCTCATCCTTTTGTCTCAACCTTGATTGAGGATCCTGAAACTATTTTGGAGGAACTTGGTTTCTCTTCAGAGATTTCATATTTGAGACTTCTTCCCTCTCATTTCATTCAGGAGATGGAGTTTCTTCAACATCTACCATTGGATTTTCTTCTTCCTAGTGGGAGACTTGTGGTTTTGAGGACACTTCATTCTGGGGGGGAAATCTAGTCTCCATCATATTCATTGTATCACAGTCTTTGGATATTGTTCAACATCAGTTTCTGCATTGTCTTGGTTTGTCACCTTCTTCATCGATTGGGAATGTACCTCAGTTGATTGTGGAATCTTCATCTTCATTAGGAAAGGATACACATGAGCAGTTTTTAGAGACATCATCATCCACCTTCATCCTTCCTTCCTTCAATTCCTATCTGGAATGGGAAACATCTTTGCACTTGCACTTGGTTTTGTTTCTTCCGAAAGGGAGACAAGTTGTTTGTTGACATTGGATCATGTTTTGTCTTCAAACACTTACCATTTTTGCAGGTGATATCATGTTCTGGAGGGGCTATATAGTCTCTCTAATTCCTCCCTATGGGGGGGATTTTGATTATATTGTATCCATGTGATGGATGGTGTACTTAGGGGGTATTTGGGAGTCCTCCATCCTTCTCATCCTTTCTCACTTTTCTACATTTTCATCTCTAGGTTTTCCCCTTTACTCCAGTTGTGGGAGATTAGTTGCATATTCTCACGTAAATGGGTACCTAAAATTGCCTCGTAGCTGGGACCCATCATCGATCATCATCTTTGCATAATCATTGCATTTCCTCCCTAAGTTGCACTTATGGGGGGGTGTTAGTGTAATTAATTATTTATTACACTAGCATAAGTTAACTTAGGTCTTTTATTTAATTATTTGGAAGTCCTCCATCCTTCCCATCCTTTCTCACTTTTCTACATTTTCATCTCTAGGTTTTCCCCTTTACTCCGGTTGTGGGAGATTAGTTGCATTTTCTCATGTAAATGGGTACCTAAAATGGCCTCGTAGCCGAGATCCATCATTGATCATCATCTTTGCATAATCATTGCATTTCCTCCCTAAGTTGCACTTATGGGGTGTGTAAGTGTAATTAATTATTTATTGTACACTAGCATAAGTTAACTTAGGTCTTTTATTTAATTAATTTAGTCCTAGGTTACATTTTAATAAATCATTTAATAATAGGGTAATGTCCCCTTCCATGTTTGTAGGGATAAGATTCCTTCTAGATGATGAGTTGTCCTTCTAGAAGTTATCTCTATCTAGTTAGTTAGGGTTCACATGTTGTCACATGTTGTTAGATCATGACACATGGCAACATCATATTGCATATTGCATCTCTCTCATGCCTATATATTCAGGGCATTTGTACATTTGTAATCATCTCATATTCTAGATCAATAGCAATCTCTATTTTCATTCCCTTAGTTGCAACACTTTCTATGTGGTTGAATTTCTCTTGGAAAGATACTTTGAAGTGTGCACAACTTCATTGGATGATTCAACATCCATTATTTCATTAGGGGTTACAAAATAAGAAAACAATTTTTGTAGAATCTTGTTGCACATAAGAAATAAATACCAAAAGAGAAGATTATGGAACCACGTATGGTTACTGTAGATGTATCAAAGGTAATTCTCCAATTTAAGGTAAAGTTAAGAATTACATTGGTAGAATGCTAATAAAATAGAAGAAAAATGAAGTCCCTAATCCAAAAAATAATGATATGTTATACCCCAGGAGATAATTAATTGCATTTTTGGTACCCATGTTGTCAAATTTCCATATTGTACCACAATCCCTAATTATACTATATGTGATATGACATATTTCTTAAGTAAACTAAAATACAAGTGCTAGTGATAGAACTAATCATAATTCCTAAACATAGAAATAGAATGTTAATTTTTTAAAATAACCTACATTCTATTTAGGACAAGAAATCTAATAATTTTTCAAAAGTCCTCAAACATAAAAAAGGTAGATGAGATCCCTAAAATTTTCTTGGGTGCATCATTGGATGAGATCCAAATGGATGTAGACCTATTTTATACATCTCTATTAATAAATGGATGGTGGTTGTGTAAATATATTCTTGATTTATGAACTTCTAATCATGCCATGTTAGTTGAGAGAATGAATTAGTTAGGGCTAAAGAGTTCTTAACCTTTTGGTAAATGGTTTTCTATGGATTTGAGGGAGGTTCATGTAAATGGGGTAGTTAACATAGTGGAATTACAACTAGCACACATGTACAAAAATCATTGTTAATGAACATATTATGGTAGATATCCCTACTTAATGCAAAATGATAATGTATAGGAAATAGGCATAATCTATAGGAGAAAACATCTAAATGAATCATTCTTATGCTAATTTAAGGTGTAGGAGTTGAATGTGAACTCCCAACACCCTAGGATCAACTGCCAAACCAAAACATCTTCCACAAGAGAGAAATGGAAAAAAATATTGCTATGATTAAGGATGCAAGATTGATTGATTGAATATGTAAATGTACATATGATGACTTGCTTATAAAGGCAAGATTATGGGATAGGATTAGACAAGATCATGCCATGTGTCTTAATCTTGTACAATGAGATAACTACCTCATTATTATTAAATGACCTAGGAAACAAGTATTAAATTCCATGATAAGATAAGATGAGATCACATGAAACTTAAGACTTCTAGAAATTCCCTAGGACCTAAGTAAACTTAACATGTAAATAGGATCTATTAGTGAACTAGTTAGGTAAAATACCTATTTACACCAACACCCCCCCTTAAGTGCAACTTAGGGAGTAGATTATTATGCAAATGATGCAAATACGGGTCTTGGATACAAGGCCATGTTAGGTACCCATGCACAAATGCAATCTCTCACAAATAGAGAAAAGGAATAAACCCAATGGGACAAAACTCCTCTACAAAAGAGAAAAGTTACAATCAATTCCCCTCCATAGTAAGGAAAGAACATAGACTATATAGCCCACCATAATGAGATAACATATTGCAAAGAAACATTGGAAGCACACTGGAGGAGTAAATCTAGAACCTTAATCCAAACAATAAAGGATAAGATGAGTCTGATTCCACAAACATTGGTAACTATAGCTCCATTGAGCAACTCTAGAATCATGATAAAGCAACATAAACAAAGCTTGATTTCCCCAATGCCAAGGAACACTAGAAAAATATCGATATGGAGCAAACCTAAAATTTGATTGAAGCAATAGGAGATAGATACAAGATCTAAAAGTGAAATGAAGTGTAGGGATAAAAAACACCATCCCAAGTGACAAGATGTCCAAGTGATCAACTAGAATGTGAATGCACACAAATATAAATGAAAGATACATGGGGGTGAATCTGGAAAAAGTGCATGGATGACATGATAGAGCTCCTCAATAACTTTCCAATGTTGCAATAATAGAAAAAATAAGAGATTGTGGAAAACATTTATGAGCCTGGGAGCCAAAATCCTAAAATGACTTCAAATAGAAAATACTAGCACCAAAAATAAGAATCTAGAAAAATAACCTTCACCACTACAAAGCACACAAAGTTGAATTTCTAACAATATCTTATTTTTAAAAATCTGATACAATGGTGAAAAGTTATGGGCATTTGGAAAAAATACTTTGGGCATTAGGGGGCTAAGTTTGTACCCATGGGCCATAGGCCCCTAGGTGCCCATGGGCTATAGGCCCCTAGGTGCCCATGGGCCATAGGCCTCTAGGTGCCCATATGACCAAGTATTGTCTACAGGTTAAAAAAATCATTGCCCCTAGTGGTGGTAGCACCGCTAGGGAAGAGCACATGAGAGACAATGGGCCACTTGCCACACTTTTTAGGAATTCAACCCCCCCATTATAGAGGTACCATGTGCCAATACACTTGGGACTGAGTGCTATATAAATAAAATGACCATTTGGTGAATAAACAATACATTTAAACAAATTTTAATAAATGAAACCTATGATTTTTGTACCATGTTGACATAAGATGAGTACACTAACAAATGAACAATACCATACATAGATAGAGGATGACATAGTATGTAGAATAATGCTAGGAATATTCTGTTGATAGTACTTGGCCTGTAGACTAGCAACACCGTATGGTATGACTGAGTACGAATCTGCATGACTATATGAAATATGTCGATTGGTGAGAAAAACCTCTAATGCCCCTGAGACGAAGTGTTTGATTTCAATGATTTGATAGGCAATTTTTTGGGTTTTGGGCCTTTTATATGTGATTCCAAGGTCAATTTTGGCCCAAAGAGCTCCACAAATTTAGCTACCTCTAGGATCTAGTAACCTTCAACCAACTTGAAACCCTTGTAGATCTGGCCCAATATGTCATATTTTGACAAAAAAAATTCCAATTCTGACTCTTTGACACCTTGGACTCAACCATGAGGTCCTTGAACCCCAAATTACACCCAAAAAATTATCCAAGCCAAAATATGTCCCTTAGATCTGGAAAGGACTCTACAACACTGGAGCTCTGATACCATGTAGGAGTTGAATGTGAATTCCCAACACCCAGGATCAATTGTCAAACTAAAATATCTTTCACAAGAGAGAAATGACAATAATATCTTTCTATAATTAAGGATGCAAGATTGATTTATTGAATATGTAAATGTACATATGATGCCTTGCTTGTAAAGGAAAGGTTGTGAGATAGGATTAGACAAGATCATGACATGTGTCTTAATCCTATATAATGAGACAACTACCTCAACATTATTAAATGACCTAGGAAACAAGTATTAAATGCCATGATAAGGTAATATCACATGATACTTAAGACTTCTAGAAAGATTCCCTAGAACCTAAGTAAACTTAACATGCAAATATGACCTATTTGTGAACTAGTTAGGTAAAATACATATTTACACCAAAAAAAAAGTTGGAATGAATGGTTTTGGATTTGATTAAGTCTAATTTATAAAACACTAAGAAAGGAATATTTACCACTAGTTAAGGCAGATCAATGTGTAGAAATAAAATCAAGTGCATGGTGAATAGTGTGTAATTAATGCCTTTCCATGTTTGTGTTGTAATTTTTCTAATTAAATGCATCTAAAATACTATCCTTTAAATAAGTGAAATACAAATAAAGTAATAAAATTTAAGTTTAAACTAGCACTAATAAATTGTTTAAAAAAAATGTTTTACATTAATTTAATTAAGCTAATGAAATAAACTTGTTAGAAATAGGAAAAAAAGTTAGAGAAGGAATCTTTGACTCAAATTTTGAAGTTTTAGATGCTAACCATTGATGCAAAAGAAAAAATGTCACAAGAAAAGGATTAGGAATGTATTCTAGTACAAATATGCTACATTAGTCCAAGTAGTTTTGGTCATATTCATAAAATATTTAGTATGAAAATGTTTTAAATTGACACTATATGTGGTAAAAAAAATCCCAAAACTAGATTTTCAATAAGAAAAATATAAATATATAGGTATAACTATATAAAAAAATGTTTCTATTGCTTGGGAGCCTACCTAAGTTAGTACTCTATTTTAATATTTTGTATAGTAAGGCAAGCTACATAATAATATAATGATATAAAGGGATTTATAATATGTGTGGAAGATGGAATGGTGTATGGTTGTGATACATATTGCTAATAGATAAAAATATAACTAATAGAGTTTTTTAGTACTATAAGAGAGAGCCAAAGGAAATACATAGGAAATAAAACAAAAGAAGTCATAACAATAACTATTAGGAAATAACAAAAGGAAGAATCAATAAGAATATAATTTCTTCTTCTAGCTTCAAGAAAATTTAAACTATCTTAAGTATGTAATCTAAAATAATATTATGAGAGTTGTCTAGGAGTGTAAACGTGTGAGGACTTTGGAACAATGCCTTGGTTAGTTGAAGAAAAGATTCAAGAATTGTATAAATGTCTTGATTCAAAATTTAGAGATGACAAACTATGGGTATTGCAATAGAAGAAAATAAAATAACTTTTTATAAAAAGACTTCCAAAAGCTCTCATAAAATCAAAGCTTCAAGAAGAAAATAATTACTTCAAAAGAAATATTTTAGTTCATTTCCAATTACAATAAATTGATAGATTCACAAATTGTTCATTTTAAAATGAATAGGGGCAGGAATACAACTAAAAAATAAATATAAGAAAAAGATGATAGATTTAGAAACATGAAAGAAAATAAAGTTGCTATAATATAAAAATATAAGGAAAGTTGATTATAAAATGGATCTTACAAATTTTAATTACCTTGGATGCTACCACAAATATGGTGACGTCTACATAATTGTAGGGGAGTCCAAGTAGGGAGATTATAGGCTAAAATAAGCATATATAATCAAATAGAATTATTTTACAAATAAAATTGGCATCACAATTATGTAAACTATTGTAGAAATGGGCTAAATAGGATCCTAAATATGCTTGGGGTATGATCACTAAACTATGTGATATATATAAATTGTAAAGGGTAAAATTTTATTTGTACATGTTACCTCCATTTTAGTGAGCTCATGTCACTAGGTGATATGACTATGCTAAATTACATAATGTAAATGTTAAAATTTAAATAACTTAGAATATTTCATAACCATGTACAAAGATGTGTTGTAATGATGAGGTTTTCCTCTTGAAGAGAGTTGTGTTTTCAAATTTGGATAAAATTCTATTGTATTTACTCATATGAAAGATAACACACACGCACAAGAATTTAATGTTCATAAAAAAAAAGAATTTACCAAAAATAAATTACAGGTATATTATCTATGATCTACATTAGAAGTGAACCAAGGTAGAAGAGAGAAATATGGTGGATCCTACTTTTTACTAAGAATCATGCCACATATAATTAATAAAAAATTCTAGTATGATCTATGATATGAAACATAAAGGGTGGATTGGGGATCAAATAAATGTGGCTTAGGGGCCAATATATAGATACTATGAATCATGATCAAATGGTTTAAAGTAGATAATATGCAACCCTTAAATTATTTCCATAATAGGAAATGCAATCAAGGAAAGGAGAAAAGGAATATATGTGCCAATATATAAGATAGGGAAGAAA
>VDFB02331230.1:0-21790 GCA_007258455.2 Sequoia sempervirens
CAAAGAAAGTTGTGTACTTGAACCCACATACAAATAAGCAAAACTTTGCAAAGCAACAACAGAGGTGGAGCATGCTAAAGATAATGAATGTTGTGAATCGAATACACATGTAGGTATGACAACAAATCGATTAGAATCGGTTAAAATTATTGCAAGGCAAGTACTTCAAACCACCATACCAATTAAAGTAATGGATTTGTTGCATTGTATTCCTGAACTCAAGAATGTTATAGCCAGTAATGCACATGAGAGGCATGTGATAATGCATGTCACTGCCCATTTAGAATCTGGAAGTCGCTATAATGAGGAATCAATAACCAAACAATCATTATCAAGAGATCAGCAATTGATCCCATGCTTCTCACAATGAATTTGGCAAGAAAACAAGCAATGGTACATATGGAGATTCTCAAAAAGAACGTAACAAATACAATTAATGATTATAGAATTGCCATGAATGTACTTTCAAAAGATGCTTGGCGAAGCATAGGTAAACAAACTATAAGCCAAATATTTGGGCAAAAGCTTTACAATCAATAGGAGAAGATCAAAAATTAATAAAGTGTTTGGAGTTTTCATGGGGAAAAAAGTAATCATTAGAACTCATGCATTTATGTTAAACT
Organism: Sequoia sempervirens; assembly: GCA_007258455.2. Classification (NCBI taxonomy): domain Eukaryota; kingdom Viridiplantae; phylum Streptophyta; class Pinopsida; order Cupressales; family Cupressaceae; genus Sequoia; species Sequoia sempervirens. Next base: position 624 of record VDFB02331230.1, read on the forward strand.
TTCTTTTCATCTCATTATGCAAGAAAGCATACAATGCATTATTGGTTCAAGGTTGGTTCGTCACAGCCAAAGCCGGCCATAACTAGAAAAAGAACCTACCTTCCAAAGAAAATAAAGGCTATAAGTATATAATTGATCTAAGGAATCAAACAATGACTGAGGATGCAGCTTCCTCTAATTCATCTAATTCCAACTCTGACGACAACTAGACAAAGAGCATTAATGAAGGCCCCATGGAGACAAACACCAAAGGAACAGTAACTAAGGATGCAACTTCCTCTTATTCATCTAATTCCAACTCCGAAGACAACTAGACAAAGAGCATTGATCAAGGCCCCTAGGAGGAAAACACCAAAGGAATCTTTGAGCTACATTCATATTCTAAAGATGAGACAAGTTCCCTCAATGGTTTGTTACAATTGTAGATAGTGTACTATCAAATATTTATGCCTAACTATTATTTTATTGAACTCATGGTGACTAATGAAGATGAACAAGTAGTAGAAGATGACAAGAAGCAAATGAAGGATAAGAATGATTCCAAAAAATTGAAAAATAAAAGTGCAAAGTAAGCTATTAATATGATGAATTACGTAAGCCTGGCAGAACTACCAAAAATTGACTTGAATGATGACAATATGAGCAAGTGTGGTGAAATTATTTAAAATTTTGATCTATAGCACATTAATCCATGTCCTAACAAAGGCTACAAAGGACATCATACATATTGTGTACATCAACAAGTTTGCAAATTGAAGAAGTTGAAGACATTAGTCAACAACCATGGATCCAACATGGAAAAAATAAAGTAAAATGATAAACAAAAAGTGTTGTTTTCCAATGGGAAGAAAAGAATAAATTGACCAAAAAGAAAAAATCATTGTGCAACCATCTCTTTCTATTCATTCCATCTTACAACATGAAAAGGATTTTGGGCGTTGTGTTTTAACTCTCATTATATGGCTCTTTAACTCTTCATCTTATGTTGTGTGCCCCCCCTCCCATACGACTAAAATAAACTATCATCATACACTCCTCTTTAGGATTGCCCTCTATAGTATGGTCTAATTAAGTTTCATTCTTTGTTGCTACTGTACCGCATGTGAATTTTTCCATCATGCACACCTTCACTCCTATACAACCTACTATTCACCTCATCCTTCTATTGTCATACACCATGTATATTTTTGCATCCATGCATTCTATCAATGTTGTGCAAGGAATTTCACCATACAAGCTTACTACAAAGAATGTTGTAGTTAATGGTGATAGTTATGCTGAAGTATGATATTCTAAAAAAATCAATTTTTTTATCAGGTCTACAACTTATTTCATACTATCCACAATAGTTGTATGACCCACAAATGGAATATAAAGTATCATCCTACTATCTACAAACTCTGCAAAGCATTCACTGGCCACCATACACCTTGTAGCAACAATTGTATGACCCTATGGTGATCATTCTATTGTCAAATTTGAGAAACAAGTTGTCAATGTACAATATTTAGCACTAAGTGTATGCCCATTCTTGAATTTTGAATTTGCAAGAGTTGGGTCAAAGTTTAATGCACCTTGTGACAAGTAGGATGTGTAGCAACCTAGGTGAACTAGGGAGATTCAGTATCATCTCTATACCAAGCAATGTCAAATGTACCATTGTGAAGGAATGGAAATCATTACAATAGGAAGGTGCAAGAAAATCCATGGCATGTGAGACAAATGGACAAGGTTTTTATGAAAGGAATGTATCTAAAATGCCAAAATAGTTCTTTCAACCTCACAAAGTTTTGAATCATTGTAAGCAACAAAATCATTCTATTGTAGCCCATCATCCAACAAAAGTACAATTTGTAACAAGTGATCAGCTCGATGAAGATTTTTCATAGTTGCATACACATTCAAACATGGCAACATGTTTATACAATCAGACACAATTCATAAAATTGTGTGTCAACAGGTGAGTACATTCCCCTATGGTGCACAACTTTTTTGATGTGATGGTCAATGTGTACTTAATAAATTATTTTTACTTCTAGCTAAAGAAACCAATATGGAATAAAAAATGGCTATGTCAAAGCTCAACATTCTAAGAATCTCCACTCATTCTTCCTTGATCTACATGTATGTACTTTAACTCTATTGAATAAATCTTCTATTGAGTTATATCCAATATCATGTTAGTTTCTATTATTGTATGCAATTGATAACTTCCCCAAATAATAGTAGCACACTTCTATTCGGCAGACTTGCCTAAGATAACCCCTAAACCTAATATTGGGGATTGCCTCTTTAGAATTCTCTACTCCAACTCCTCACCAACATATCCCTCATGGTTATCTCCACTTGTATACTCATTATCCTCAAACTTTTCCTCATAGGTCCCCTCCTTACGATATTATTCGCTATCTAAAGAATGTCTAATAAACTTCCCCATCTACAAATTAATCTCTATACACTCAACCTATAAGCATGGGTAAAATGTTGGACACTGTAGCGTACTAACCCTTCTATGAAGTAAAAAAAATTCTAATTTTACACCAAACAAGTAAATAAACAAGTAACATGCCATTGCGAATAAATAAAAAAATTCTTTATTGATAATTTCCATTTAAGATGCAAAACATAAGACAACATGAATTCCTTTTCATTTCATAAAATATCAATGTAAGAAAGCATACATTTACAAACATAGCTCAAAGAGCTTTAGAACAAATAGCTGTAAGAAGGTCCAAGATCCTTCCTTTCAAATCTTAGTTCTTCTGTCGCCTGCTATGGAGGAGAAGCATCACTCAAGTGCTTTTTCGCCAACCACGGACTCTTAATGTGGTCCCCCGCACATCTATCATTCAATAGATGGCCCTTCCCTTCGACGAAGAGATTGGTAGAGTAACCAATAACGACAACCAACTAAGCATAGTGTTGTGTCCTACATAACTAGAATTTGTAATCCCACAATCTTTGTCTAGCATGTAATACTAGATCACGGTGAACTGACAATGGGGCCAAATGTCATCACACTACTTCCGCCAAAGTGTTTCATTCAATATGTTCTACTGAGGGTCATCTATCACATACACTACTCAGGGCCAATTTGACTTAAGGCTATCTTAAGCTACGCATAGGTATTTCCTTCAATGGATAGTCCATCATCCCAGATAACCCACAACCATATTAATCTATTTGGATTATACCTACTTAACTAGTAAGTACACAAGTTAGGTATTTCCCTTCTATGGCTAATCCATCATTCCAAAGACAACTTATTTACTTGGATAACCCTACTTACTTGTAAGTATATATAATTCTCTCCCATACAGGATGACCTCTCCTAGGAGTAAAACATAAGCCTTCCTAGTTAAATCAATAACTTAGCTAAATACACATATGTGCTTTTTATGTTCAATCATACCTAGAATATAATACCTATGATAAACACCCATCTCCTACTATGGAGTACATAAAAACACATTATGAAAACAGCTCAATAACTTCACTTTCCTTTTCAAAGAAATCTAAACTCTCTAATACATATACTGGAAAGACATCTCAAGCATGCATGCAAAACACACCATTCTAAGTAAAATAACAAAGAAGAAGAGATCCTCATGCCTGTTATCGCTTTATCCAAACTAATGACAGCAATGCAGCCCTCTCCAATAGCAAATAGAATGATAATCAGCTTCTCAAGAATATCTCACTATCTCTATCTAACTTGTTGGCAGCTTACTTCTCTCAAAATATAATTTGTTCTCATCTAAAAGATCTCACTCCTACCTCTCTCACAATACTCTGCAAAGTATGGCTGGAAATATACAGAAATATGAAATGCAAAAGATGGGTTATCTCTTGAAAGAATGCATCCATCACAAAGAAATGGTTCGGCTATTTATAGAGCAACCAAGCAGCCACAAAGCCTATAGTTTACGCATGTACAAAGACAGCAAGCTTCATGCAAATCAACTCAGCATTAAGGTGGCGATAAACTAAGTTCAAACTCAGCAAAACCTCCTACAGATCGACTAGTTTATTTGACAGCAATCCAAGACTTATTCCAAATGCACATGGAAGAATTCGAATTGTTTCAATGAAAGACATCTACAGGAAATCAAACTTCAAAGGTGGTGCCATCTGCTATTCCTCTTCCTTCACATTCGGCGCCTTAAAACTCAGTCAATATCCATAACATGACAACACGTTTCAAACGTTCCAAATGGTGTATGAATCGACATAGCAGCTTAATACATGAGACACATAGTCAAGCATGATCTCATTCATAGAAGCATAAATCTGCAAAAAAACCCGATTAATCGCGATTTTTAAAAAATCTGCAGGCTGGACGATTTTTTCCCCGATTTTTTGAAAAAATCGTTGACCTTTTGGTCAACAATTTCTTCCTGTTTAAAACTGCAAAATCGCCAAAAAACGTGTTTAAAACCTGCAAAAAAACGCGAATAACATCATGCTGATTTTCATGCAAAAAAAAAAAAATCGTGAGACCATAGCTTGTTGCTTACTATTATTCTTTGATAGAATTTTTCCAAGCATCCATAGCTTGTTCCAAAGCACCTGTTTTAGGCTTTCAGCCATAGCAGCAAGGCAGTGAACTGTTTGATAAAATGCTTTGGTAGACATGTATGAAAAATGTGGTAGCATAAACAAGGAGTTTCATCATCGAGAGGTTCTGCCCTCTAGCACGTCATTTGCTACAATTGATTTTTTTGGAACTTTGTACTTAGTTTATAGGTTGACTTTGTACAAAGTCACAAACTATATTGTAATAGACATTTTGACAACTGTCACCATCTGATATTTATGCAGTTGTAGTATGTTTAGTGCAATGTAATCAGCGATATGAATATAACCAACGAAAATCTATTTTCTATAATTCATGGATTGAACTCTGTATTTTATTTGCTCTTAATGTCTGTATGCTATGGAAATGCCATTAAATTTTTAAAAAATGTAGTTTCTGACTGTTTTCTTCAATTTTTTGCGTTTTTCTGTAAATCCGATTTTTTCCCAATTTTTTCAAAAAATCCTGAACTTTTGGTTTGCCGATTTTTTCCCCAAACGATTAATGCTGCTATGGACTCTCATTTAATACGTCGACCAAGTCAAGGTTTCCTCAACCAACAGATATCAAATGCAAAGCCATGCTAAATATCGTGTGCTATTCACAAGGATAATCAGTTTACACTAGCAGTCAATAGCTATTAAATCGACTTTCAAAGACATGGTCAACATCGACCTTTAACCCATAGTCTATACCAACTATAATTCAGCCTTATGAAACGACTTTAATAAATAAGAGATAGTCGATCTTAATCGACATAAATAATATGTTTAATATATATATATATATATATACACTTAAATACTTAACACGTATTTATATATTATATATATTATTATATATAAATATATATGTAATATATATTATATACATATATATATATACACTTAAATACTTAACACGTATTTATATTTATATATATATATATATATATATATCCATTAATATATATATATATATATATTTACATATACTTAAATACTTAATCACGTATTTATATATATCCATTAATATATATATGTTATAAATATAAAAGGTATAGACAGTATGGTGTATGAAACACGTTATGCCAGGTATTGTGCGTAATAATAATATGTAATATATCTAATATTGCTGCGGTAATGGGTATAATATAATCAGTCAAATCCATGGCGGGAAGGTGTCCGTTCCTTAGCGTGCTGCATGTGATGCTGCATATACATATGGATATGTGTATATACTATACACATATATGTTCACATTCGTTTCACATATAGCCATTCGCGTTTACCATCATATTGATAAGTGTGTACGTGTGGTTTATCTATATATATGCATATACGTGTCGTTAGATCCCATTGACATGCATGTGCATACATATGTAAATGTTTATCAAATCTTATCAGAACTAGATCCTAAGAGACCTATGGAAATTCTAAGACTTAAATTCTGTGTAATAACACTAAGTCAGATTTTGTGCTTATGTATTTGAATGCGCTGAATGCAAAACATTAATTGATTTCGATGTCTACAAATAAAGGAAAGAGGTCTCATATATATGAGGGAGACACGCCTCAAGGAGAGACGCGTCTCATGAGAGGACGTGTCTCCACAAAGTGGAGACACGTCCACTCATGGGACGTGTCCCTTGAGCGCGCGGCTCCCTTAACAACCGAAACAGTTCGGTGTTATTCTTAGACTAATATGAGAGCATTTAACAAACAACAATCATCCTAATGTGGTGTGTTTATGCTCAGCAGTGTTCCACGGGGACGCATCCCCCCGGAAAAACCACCCGTTTCCGAGACGGGGACGTTTCCGAGACTGGGAGACGCCTAGGAAACGTCCCTCCGCCGTCCCCCCGTTTCTCCGCCGTCCCCCCCGAAGTCCCCCCGTCCCCCCGAAGTCCCCTTCTGGGAGACTTCAGGGAAACTTCTGGGAGACTCCAGGGAAACTTCTGGGAAACTTCTGGGAGACTCCAGGGAAACTTCTGGGAGACTTCCAGAAGTCCCCTCCACCCAAGGAAACTCCAAGGAAACTTCTGGGAGACTCGAGGGAAACTTCTAGGAGACTCCAAGCAAAATCTGGGAGACTCGAAGGAAACTTCTAGGAGACTTCCAGAGGCATGAGGCCATTAGCATGGAGCCATTTACTATTAGCATTTACTATTTTGTACTCTGTTTTTGAAGTTTTGAAGTTTGAACATTGATGATACAGGGATAGTTGATTGTAATTATGATTCATGAATCATGATTATGAAACTCAAATTATGAAACATCTAGTTCTTGTTGTATTTTCCAATGTCTATATTTTCATTTTGATTTTCAATGTTCAATGGTTCACTAGTTCAATGAAATGATATATCATTGCAATGTGTTATTGTGTTTAAACTTTAAACTTTAAAGTTTTAAGTTTTGTTTTTATGTGTTAACTTTACTTATTCCTTAGGCTTCTACAATTATATAATTATATTGTTATACATCTTTTTATAACTAATTTTTTAAGTACTATATGTATTTCAGCGCCGCTCCCCCACCACCCCCCTGCCGCCGTCCCCCCGCCGTCCCCAAACTTAGGCCCCCCGTCTCCCATCTTGGAAACGCGTCCCCCGCCGTCCCCCCGTCCCCGTCCCCGAAACTCCGTGGAACACTGATGCTCAGATAATTACTTTTACCAGTTACCTAACCAAGATCTTCTCCCAAGTGATACTTCCCCTCCCCATGGAGGAATGGAACACATACCTACATCCACTAACACATGCACACGACAGTCAATTGTTCATAACAATATGCATTATACATAAACATCTCCGAAGTTAGAATAATGATAATTCAATAACCTTTCATTCACTTATATGCAACATTTCACCATGAATAACATCAATAGAGATAACATTCAAATGAGACAATCATCAAATGAGATAACATTCATATTGATAACAAGGTATAAGCATATTTTATTCATCTCCAGCGTTCACATTACATCCATATTTACCCTATACAGTAATAGTAAATAGTATCTCTACATTTGGGGTGTAACAGATGCCTTCGCTCATGTCCATACTTCCTACAAATATTCCCCTTCTTCCCTAGCCCTTTGGGTCCAGTGCATGTGATTTTTTTAATTGTTGGCCTAGAAATGGGCATTCCTTTCCTCATAGACCAATCATTCCATCATCTTTGACAACTTTTCATGAGGAGATTGGTCGAGTGATATCCATCATCTATCAAAAGTTTAGAAAAGAACTATATATTCCCCCATTCTACTAAGGGAATACTAGACATGTGAACATGATCATAGATTAGTGTCCATACATGTACACTCATGTAGAAGCCCTTGGGACATTTGCATGTTGTGTCCATCTTGGAATACAGAAAATCTAACCAAATGTATAACTATTATGTCTACAAAACCATACATGAAATGAAGTACCCATAGGGGTAAATCAAACTTACATGCCTCTAGTCTCAAAGTACAACATATCAAATATTGTAGACTCTTCAACGCATCATTACATAGAGAGACATAATCTAAATGTCTTGAATCCTGCCCAAACTAGACATCCTTATGCTAGTTCTCCTTGCAAATCTCTTGCTATGAGTCCTCATGGTTTCATGCCACAACATTATTCAAAATATATTAAAAAAATAATTGTCTCCTTTTGTCAATCACCTTTGTTTCAAACTTCTTACATGTGAATCACAATTCTAAGACTCAATGAAAATCATATGCCTCAAATGTGACCTTGACACTATGATCCATAACTGTAAAACAACATTTTGCTATCATTGAGACATAGTTTTGGAAAAATTATATCAAAACATCCCTATGAAATGTTGGCCCTTCCACTCTTTGCACATACCATCAAACTACTACTAGCCACCGAGGCTTTGCCTTATTCCTAGGTAATAGTTGTCTCATATCTCCTCTACATAATGTAATTTGTGTTTGAGTATATGCTCACCAACATATAGGGAATTCTCATATAAAATCCCCATTAATCAACCCACCCTCCTACATGAATCTTGTTTTCCAAAAAAATATAGTTCTCCTATGTTAAACACCAAATGCTCTTATTATGATGTGTATCTTCTTCCTCAAAGTCTTCAGCTACTTGTTTTGCAGGGATTCATAATAGCATTATGTCAACAATCCATGTGCCGTCTAAGAAATAATGGTCATTTGGCACACGATTTCTTCTAGCATTTATTCACCTCGCCATCCTTTTGAGTGTACGGGCGATGGTAAACCTCTACTTTGCTACCCTCTTTGTCAAAATTCTAATTTTAACACTCTCCTTTTGTTGTTCAAACTTCAAGAAAATATTGCCATATTGCCATTTCTTCAACACACTAATCTACTGACCATTAAGCATTTGACAATTGGGTCTCCAATATTCCATCGTGCTGCTGTGATTGATAAAAGGTTGACCATCTTCTCTTACCTAAATGTCTTCAACAACTTCAGCTTCAAGTTTTTTCAAGTGATGGCTGGAATAATATTTTTAGCATTTACACTAACAACAATAAAGTATACTCAAAAATTTATGCAGAAATAAATTCAACTAACTCAATTGGATTCACTCTTCCATCTGCAAAATCATCTCAAACCATCTTCAAAACATAATTTTCATTTTCCATTATGCCAAACTGTTTCCCTTTTATTTCTATCTCTTACTACTGCTGGGACGAATCGATAATCTGATTTTTCTAAGTGCAGACAAATTTCATAATTTTCAGAGGTGTTGTCCGTCTTCAATCCTTCCATCTCTTTGTGAACATTTAAATCCTCTTAAATATGAAAGTGTTATTCAATTCTCTCTTTTGTCTTTAAAATTTGTTTATTAATAACAATATTCTCTGTTACTGATTCATCAGCAACAAACCCCGGATTCAGAGATGGCCCAAACCCAATCCAGGTCTTGGGATGGATCCCCTGCAAGGCCATCTAAGGTCCTGCTAAATGGATACAAATTCAGCCAGTGCTACTGCAGGGCAATCTTGGTCTGTTTAGTAGGAGCCAAACAGCAGCCTGGCAAACCCACCCCTAAAAAACACAATTTTTATCATGCCACAAAGTCTACTTACTATATTTATTTATTCGAGTTGGAGTAAAAGTGACTCTGCTTTGGATGTCACTTGCAAGTCAGATCTTGATTCTTTTCCCAAACACTTGATAGGTTGATACAAAGTTTCCATTTAGATAAAGCTTTGTGAACCATGCAAACTTCCTAATGGATTTCTAGACCAAGGAATAAATGCATATTACAAAGCGAGATACATAGACCTACAACATAGGCGAACAATATTTATTGGATGAGGTCATACATTTCACCATGCCTTTATGTTACCTCCACTTGAATCCTTAGAAGAGGAGCAACTTTATGTTTAAAGTGGGGTACATTTTGACAATATGAGGTGGGGAGAATTTTAATTATTAATTACCTTTGTAACATTCTTTTTATAAAGTAGAAATCTTTTATACATATGGGCCCCCTCAAAAGTGAACACTTACGCTTTCAAACCACCATTGCCCGGGGTAAAATGTAACACAAGTAATCATCTTTAATTTTTCTTTTTGGTTGTTCAACAAGAAGGAGAAAACAGTGATCTTTTAAATCTCGCCATGGGGAAGAACATGTTTGCAAGTCATATAAAGGAGTGATTACAAACAAAATGGCATATTGATGTGTGGGTTGGATTGCATTCTAAATGACAGCTATAACACAAAAAGCATTTGGATGGTGCAACACACTTCATTATATTCATATTGAACAATGAATATCTATCATGACATTTCAGTTTGACAAAATGGCATCAACAAAGTAGAATTTTTTTATTTTTATGCCAATTTTGCTTATTATATATGCATGCTATGTGGTATTCTGAACCTAATTCCTATATTTAGGCTACAAATATGTATATATTTATGATTTTTATATGTTATTTTTGGACTAACCCAAATGAACCCAAGCCCCCCAAAAAATTGCCGTTCTGGTATACATGAACAAGAAACTTAGATAATATGTATTGGTTGCATACAAAATTCAAAGTTTTGCACTTGATGCTAATTAAATTCAATGGATGAACAGATTCATAGTTTGAAAAGACTTGTTTGGGCATCGGATGAACTTTTTACCAGAGTGAACAAGATTTTCCACTTGAATGGATCTGTGGGCAGCCTCAACAGCTTTTCAATCTTGCATAATGTCTTGATTACATTACACTTTGTATTGGACAAATGGGCCCCAAAGGATCCTCATATTCATCCAAGTTCAGATGAACCATCCTAATTTTTTGGAAGATCTGTTCAAACCTTGAACACCCAAGTCTTTGTATTCTTGTAGGGCATGTCCTTGGATGAGCTATTCCTATTCTTGGGCAGGTTTGTCCTTCCATCAAGTCATTCACCTTAAACCTTTGAAAGCAAAATTGCCTTCAACAAGGTCATCTAAGATTGGACAGCCACTAATTTAATCCCTTTCACCATTGACAAACCTTTCAAAGCTTTCTTTGACAGATTCCCCTTTGACCCCAATTTGTCTTTCACCATGTCTTCCTTCTTCAATGTGTCTTCTCTCTTCAACACGTCCACCTTTAGGGACTTTCTCATATTAATTATTTTATTTTATAACGGGTGGAAGAATTGGGGAATAGGAGATAGGAATTGTGGGACATATGGTAAATTATGAAAATCAGGATAAAGCACTTGGCATTGCCTCTTTTTCAATTTTGTCAATTGCCCATCCCTCAAAACCACTTTCTCTTTTCAGAAAGATAATGCTTGAAACTTTTATTTTTGGTATGTTTTCCTTTTCTCTTTCATATCTTGGAACTTCTCCCCTCTGCAACTACTTGCTTTCCCTTCCCTTTCCATGCTTGTGTGTCTCTTGTCCTTGCATATCATGCAAATACTCTAATCATTATTTCTTATATGCCTCCACGCATAACATTTCAATATCTTTCTCTTTGCTTTACATTTCTTACACTCACTTGACTCTTCCTCTCACAATTTTCTTCATAATGGCCCTTGTGCTATCAACCCCTAATTTACACAACTTTTAACATAGTTCCACGGGGACGCGTCCCCCTCGAAAAAGTGGTCATCTCGGAGACGGGGACATTTCCGAGACGCGGGGACGTCAGGGAAACGTCCCCCCCCGTCCCCCCGCTGTCCCCCGTCCCTCCGCCGTCCCCTGGGCGTTTCCTTCACAGGGAGTCTTTGCTTTCTGGTGCCTCCTCTGCCTTGGCACGCCTCCAAGTTTCCCACGTCCCCTGCGTCCCCTTATTAAAATAATATTTTTAAAAAAAAAATTCAAAAAACAAAGCTTTAGCCTTTAAGTTTTCATTTATCATAAGACATGAAATATTTTAAAATTTTAATATAATATTACTATAATTAAAATTTAAAATATAATATATTATTAATTATTATATGATTAAATTTTATTATTTTTATGACTTACTCTAAAGTAAGTCTTAGACTCTTAAGACTAAATGAATTTATTTTTTTCACCGAGCATTTTTCATTTTTCATGCCCTCTGTGCGACTGTGTCTGGCAAGTGGCGTGAGACTGAGAATCGGAGCCCTCTGAGAAGCAAGAACTCGTTAGTCATTATTCAACTGATTCAACTTCAAGCGAATTTGACTAGGTAGGTTTTCGTTTTTATTTTTTCAATATTTTATTTTTTTCATTGTGTAATGCGGCTGCCAGAGTCCCAGACCCAACACACGGGAAGGGCATTAGAAATAAGTGTGTGTTTGTCTTATGTCCAGAATCATCGAGTTTGTGGATTCTAACTAGATGTTCAGGTCCCCTTCATGCCCATGACTGCATCTATATGAGTTTTATTACCCTTATAGTATCTGCCTGACAATTGGTGTTGTAATTAAAACCAAAAAATGCACTAATTTTTTTCTAAATTTTATGACGAGATTTGAATTTTTATTATGCCTTTGAGCCCTTGCTCATAATGTGCATGTATTTGAACTGTTTGACTGAAATGTTCACATGCCTTGCCTGTGCTTCCACATTTTATGTCAAATAGTTCACATGCCTTGCATGTGCTTCCACATTTTGCATAGCACAATGAGCCAAGGGGCATAATAAAATTAAATTCATAAAAGAATTTGAATGGTTCCAAACACCACATACCTTGCCTCACAGCCTTTCACATTTTCATGCATTCACCATTCATTAAACAAATACATACTTGAAGTTCGTCGAGTTTTGATTTCGTATATCTTGCAATATTGCAATTCATGAGACCACATTTCTTTCTAAGTTTTAGACTTTTAGTTTATAGGTCTGATTTTTAATTTTTTTTTTTACATCATAGGTTTGATTATTTTTTATTTTTTAACATTTTTTTTGCAGCATCATCATCATAATGATTTCACACAATAGAAGTGATGATGAACCAAACATTCAAAGTGCAAATGATTCATCAGATGATCCTGACTTTCAAATAGGAGGGGAGGTTGAGGGTGAAGTTCAACCACAAGTACAACATGGCTCAGCCTCAAATACTCAAACTAACACAAGTTCCATTGGTAGTAAAGATAATAGCTGCCCTTCAGAACTCCTTCAAGAATGGGCCAAGGGCCCCTTTGATCCAAAAAAACCTTTAAAACAATTTGCATCCAAGGTAGTAGTAAAGCCTGGGGCAACTGGGGGCACTAGATTATGGAAGTGTCACATGTGTGAGCTTACATGGTTTGGCAGCATTACAAGAACTAATGCACATTTTCTTCTTGTTCGAGGCAAAGGTGTAGATGTATGCAAAGTTGTGGCAAGTAATTTGAAGTATAGGGCTGAAATTTTAAAATTATGGGGTTGTAATGAGGATGAAGTGCCTACATCTACTACATTGCAACATAAGAGTATGGGTGATCATATTTCAGTAGTGTCTACTTCTACTCTGCAGAGTCAAAGGCCACCAAATCCGTTCAGTTCAAGTGTAGCAGACCCTAGGGGGAAACGTAAGATGGCATCTTCACAACCTTTAGCAAGTTTATTCAATGTGCAGGAAAAGGATGAGGCAGATGATGCCATTGGAAAATTCTTCTTTTCCAAGGGCATTCCATTCCACGTGGCTCGCTCTCCTTATTATAAGGAAGTTGTGTCAAAAATAATAAGGGCAGGACAATCATATGTGCCACCAAGGGAGAATAAATTGAGGACAACAATCTTGGATCAAAACTATTCCAAGATTAATATTTTGATGGAGAAGATGAAGAGAACCTGGGTCACAAGTGGATGTAGCATAGTCATGGATGGGTGGAAAAACATTAGGCATCGTCCACTCATCAATATCATCGTCACATCTATAGCGGGTCCTTATTTCCTTAGGGCTATTGATTGTTCAAGGCATAGCAAGGATGCCCATTATCAGTTTCAGATCCTCAAGGATGTTGTAGAGGAGGTTGGGCCACAAAATGTGGTGCAGGTAGTGATAGATGTGACCCATGTGTGCAGAGTTGCAGGGAGGTTGATTGATAGCCTATAGACATATTTTTTGGACTCCTTGTTGTGTGCATGCCATGAATAATGCACTTAAGGACATGGGTAAAATCAGCTGGATCAAATCTATTGTCAGTGATGCTAGAGATGTGCACATGTTTATCTGCAACCATCATCATTCACATGCACTTTTCAAGTCCTTCTCCAAGAAGGAATTCCTGAAGCCTGTAGAGACTCAGTATGCATCATACTTTATTCTCTTGGAGAGGATGCTTGAGTTGCAAGAGCCATTGCAACTAATGGTAATGACAGCAGAATGGAACAAATGGCTTGAGTCGAAGACACAGCAGGGATTGAGGGTTAAGGAGGTGGTGAAGAATGATGTCTTGGGTCAGATGCTAAATATATTGTTCCATCATTGAGCCATTTCAAAGTTAATACGGAATTTTAATGCACCTTCCCTTGGAGAGGTATAACAGTGCATTGATTCATGCTTGATCAAATGAAGGCTGTAAGTGCGAGGGAAGGACCCCTAATAATGCAATGGCACACCGGTGCATACTTATCCTAATCATTCAAAGAGCAGATGGAGAAACTAACACTTTACATGCTGCTCACGATTGAACCTTGTGTTAATGCCCCTAAGCTAGAGGACACCTATGGAGGATGTTGAGGTGAAGGAAGGGTTCATGAAGGCCATTGACAAAATGTATGATCCTATAGAGGCCAGCTTGCTTCGTATTGAGTGGACAAAATTTGCTACTCTTTGGGGATATCTGGGATATAACTTCAAATTTGGCACGTCCACTTATAACTTCATCCACTCTGTTAAGAGGAACAGGCTCACTTCTAGGAGGGCAGAGAAGCTTGTGGCTGTCCATAGTGCCTTACGTCTCATTGATCGCAGCACAACTACATACAAGGAGAGTCCAGCAGCCAGATGGGATGTAGAGCCAGAAGAGCCAGCACAGATAGATGAGGATGCTACACAGACAGGGCTGGTTGGTATTGGTTTAGATGAGCTTGAGCATTTGGGGTCCTCGTCCGATGGTTCCAATGATGAGGAGATTGACATGGAGATTGGAGTTGGAGATGATTAGATCATTAGAGGCATCAGGCCATTAGCTATTTAGTATTTACTATTTTGTTTTTGAAGTTTGAACACTGTTGTGTTGATAACTTGATAGTTGATACTTGATTGTAATTATGAATCATGACTATGAAATTTTGAAATTCAAATTATGAAACAACTAGTTCTCGTTCCAATCACAATGTCTATTAAGTTACAAGTATATTTTCATTTTGATTTTCATTATGTTCACTAGTTCAATGAAATCATTGCAATGTGTTTAAACTCTAAAATTTACTTATTCCTTAGGCTTTTATAGTTATACATCTTTTTATAACTAATTTTTCAAGTACTATATGTATTTCAGTGCACCGCCCCCCCGCCGCCGTCCCCCCGCCGTCCCCTCGCCGTCCCCAAACTTAGGCCCCCCACCCCCGCGCCCCCGAAACCTGTCCCCTGCCGTCCCCCCGTCTCCATCCCCAAAACTCGGTGGAACTATGCAACTTTATCTTAAACCCGTTAACTACATCTTCAACAACTTGTCACTTAAACTCCTCCAAGACAACTTCTACATTATCCTCTGCTTTATTTAGTTGGTATGGTACTAACCAAATCAATTTAAATTTACCAAGATTAATCTCTCTTTGACGAAGAAATTCTAGCCCTAAGACTCCTTGTTTTCAATTCATCCATCTCAAGGGCTTGCCTTGCAAATACTTCCCTCAGAAACAATCTTGATGGACAATAGTGCAATCATCATTTTCTCATCCAACCAACTTAATTAATTTCATGGTTAGTCTCACTTGTTACCTAACTAATTCATTCAAGCAATCCTTACAACTAGGACCATGACTTCAATCAATATAATTTGCCATTGTCGATACATGAATTAGAACAAAGTACATTTTGTTCTAGCTTTGCAACTATCTTTATTTTGTTAGATATTTTCACACGAGGTAGTGTACTTCATGTTTTCACAATCATATGGGCTTATTGTACATTCTTAAATGTTTCGCATATCTTTGTGTACATTTTTTATCTCTTACAAGCTTCCTCTTCATATAAGTTTTTCGTTTTCTTTCTTCTCTTAAATGATCCATTTTTTTCTAGAAGGTACTTTACATATATATCATACTCTATGCAGCCGATTCCTTTGTGTTCTTTCTTGCTTACAATTGTGATTGTACCTTCTTATCTCGCATTATTGAAGTTATTGGACCCCTCTTTCCACTACCATTATTACTTGCTATTCTCTTGTCTCTATTATACATGTATCCTCCAATAAACGATGTTTGTCATACAAATTGTGCAATGTTTATCAGTTCTATCAATTTTCTTGTTAGAAAACACTCAATAATGTCATGAGTCCTCACATTTTCGATTCTTCAATACTTAAAAAGGCATCTTTCCTTTGTATCCTTCAGTTTTGGATTTGAGACACCATATTCATACCTTTCCTGTTTGCACTCCTTTCTCATCTCTCTTGTTCAATAATTTTATAATTTCCTCTAATTTAGGCTCATGCCTTTCATCATCTTCCTCCCTCTTTTGTACTCATGAGAGATGGGTTCACGTGAACCACTACTCCTAAAACTCGGGTCAATGAGTTTTACTCGAAAACCACATAGTTGAATCCTGATAGCAATATCATTATTTGACACGATGTGGAAAATACCTCCTACTTATCAAATTTTTTGTTGTTCAACATCTAACAAATGTTAATATTGTATATACTAAGATATTATCTCTACCATATCAGCCACTAAATAGGTAAAAGGTAGGTGGTCTTTCTTAGTGAACACACCTAGGACAATATGAAAGGCACTCAGCTAGGCAAAAATAAGGACGATGAAGCTAGGGGCTCTAAAGAGGATGATGAAGCTAGGGTCTATAAGGACAATAAAGTAATGGCAATATGAAAGACATGAAGTAATATAATGTAACAAGCACACCATATAGATTAGACTACAGAAACAAAGGAGGTTGGGTAAAGGTATATAACTTGGGGTTGATTTGTCGACATTAACCTTCCCTTTAGCCAGAGCACATAATGGGGAAGTTGGTGTAGGTGTAGATAGAAAAAATCCTAGTAGACCATAATAGAGGAGAGGACTCATAAGAATTGGTGTGCATTGTAGCTAGGTCTCCTACTCTTGAATCTTCGAGGCATTTACTTGTAAACTGCATTTCTTTGGTGAAGCTTCCTTACTCTCAGACCTATAGAATCCCCTATTGTGAGGGGCTAAAAAGAGCAAATTGTTTCTTCTTGTACTTAAAAATGAAATTCTTATAAACAAAGGTACAAATCCCTAGATCGTGTTTTACAAATTTTGACATCATCATCCATGGTCCATTTAAAAGAAAATTGCCAGTTCAAATAAAGCTGCATCATCCATGACTGGCACCTTTTTTTATCTATGAGGTTTAAAAGTGGATAGAGGGGCAATATTTAAAATATAATCTCACTAAGTATAAGAAAATAAAACTTAAGATTATTTTATAAATATATCAGCAGGATGTTTGCAAGTGATTTTAGATCTTTATAAGCTGTAATGAAGAAAATAGTTATGGAAGATCTCATCAGATTTTGACTTGGCCAAATTTCTGGATTCAGTATTATAAGGTTTCAAGGGGTCATGACATTCATCTAGAGGACAATAAGAATCATCACAAAGGCAGAAGAAAATGTTAGTATAGAAATTTAAAGGTGTATACAAATGTTGGTACATTTTGAGGTTGGCAACACTCGTTAACTATCACTACTCAATTTCTGAAATGTTGTTCATTAAAGTCATCTTCAATAAAATTGTGCTGAATTTAGACATGATATAATGTTCTTCGATAATATTCTTAATGGAATCATGTTTCCCTGTTTAATACTGGTCAATCATTCACAATTTGTGCATTTGTTTGCTGCTTCTTGAATTCTTTTTTAAAGGCTGATATCACTTGTGGCCATGAATTGTTTCTGTGGTCTTTTAACTGATCAAGCCACTTGATTACATAATCTTGTAATTACCCCCAAGAAATGCCTATTTTTGCTTTATCCTCAGTAAAACGGATAGCTTTCCAAAGCTTTCCAATAATATTCCAAATTTGAGAAATGAATGATTGGACCTTGATAAGATTCGCCACCAAATCAGGCTGGCTTATAAATTGAATTCCATACTCTTCCATTTCTAATGGTGTGTTATTAAATTCTACAGTATTTCATATTACAACAGATATAGACAATTGGGTTTAATCCTTCTTGGCAACAAATGTTAATTTCTCAGCTTGTGATACTTCTAAATATTCAACCTGAGCTGAGAACACATCAATTTCTGTTTCTCACACTAGAATGTAGCTGATAACGACATCAATTAAATGCCTTGTCCTACACAATCTTCCTAAACTCCTCATGTCAGTTTCATCAACTAGAGAAATTTCCACTTGGCATCAACTAGAGAAATTTTCACCTGGCACCAGCTTTGACAATTTGCTCTACTTTGTGCCTATGGCTGAAAAGCTCCACCATGGATTAAAATAGAATATTTTAATTCCCAAAGATGGAATAAAGACAAATTGGGTGCCCAAATTAGCTTGGACGCAAAGGAAGGGTGAAAACAGTTTTAAAGCATAGAATTTGCCTATTTAGGCATGAAGCTTCACTTCTACCTTACAATTTCAAAAGCTTCTCACTAAGGTTTCACATAGAGCCACCATATACAATATTTTTGCAGGTTTAAGAAGCCATCCATTCCAAAAATCCAAGGCACCAGTGATCAAGGCTTTTTCTCCATCAAATTTCCATAATACACAAATTCAATGCTTTGTCATCACTTTTCAAGCACAAGCCTGACGGTTGACAGTTAAACCATCAAAATCTCAGTCTACTTCATCCTCTGAGCACAAGTTTGATTGTTTACAGGTTTATTATTCAAGTTTCAGTGCCATACAAGCAAAGAAAAGAGTGCAGCAGGGTTTTCATGTTCATTCCACATCAGTTATACCAGTTTCTAGTGTATTCATGCTTGCCAAATCACTGCTATAGCAACTGTAGCTGCAAATATTCCTTTCCAATCTGTTGCAATGATTTTGTGCTGGCAAAATCATTAGTTTTGAGTAGTCACAGTGAAGGAAGGTGTTTTGAAATTACAGAGCTGTATAAAGACAATACAAAATCCTAGGAATCATTAACAATTGACTCATTTCATAAAGCAGCTAACACAAGGATGAGTGCCCAGGTTTTATTTTGGCATCTCTCATGAGATAGTTCCATTGTTTGATATCCAATACCCAAAATATCCACCTAGCATCAAGTTATAAAAGTTCCATTTTTTGGCGTTAGTGTCATAAAATCTCCACTTGACATTAAAGAACCAGACTACCACCAAAAAGAAAATTGGTGCCTAAACTTAGGATGTTTTTCTTGCCAAAAGGAAGTGGGAAACAAAGAAAAGTGGCACCCAAACTAGTATATGGGTCCAAGTCAATGATGAAAATCAAATAAAGTGAAATAAAAGAGACAAGTGCTGAATATGAGACCTCAGTTCAAAGTGACTACCAAGATGAACATATCAATATTTTATTATTTTCAGAGGAGATGAGGATCAGTTAA
Organism: Sequoia sempervirens; assembly: GCA_007258455.2. NCBI lineage: Eukaryota > Viridiplantae > Streptophyta > Pinopsida > Cupressales > Cupressaceae > Sequoia > Sequoia sempervirens. The sequence continues at coordinate 20,311 of VDFB02331230.1, forward strand.
AGCAAATTAAAGACGTAATCAAAAGATAAAAGCCCTTCATACAAATGGATGCTCAAGATGAGAAACAGAAAATTTTATTTTATTTTCAGAGCATGAAGATAGAATTGCTTTCAAAGCATTTATTTATGATATTTTTGAAGCTTCAAGAAACTGCAGCTGGAAAGTTATAATTATGTGTCAGTTACACATACAATATAATGAGAGTGGATGCCAGACTTATGCTCCATAAATTGTCATTTAAAGGTTGAAATCAAGTTAATATGTAAAGTTTACCACCCAGGTGACCACAAATGTTATGCATATGTTATTCATCTAGGGTACTACCCAGGTCATTATCACAGCTCTTTGAGTTCACATCATACTTCCCTACCCCTAGCATGTGCTTATGCAACAATTGCATTCACATGGGATCTCGCCAACCTTGGGAATTCTCCAAATTGCAGATTAAAACTGGCACATCCATCACTCAAGAATGGATGGGAAGAATAGAGGATATTAATTATGGTGAACGCTTGGAATGGCTAGACATGGCAGAAAATAGAGTGACACAGGTGATGTTTTAAGGAAGATGGAACAAAGCTAGGTGGAATTGTGGAATAGACAAAGTTTCCCATCAATAACCAACCAAGGAAAAAGAACAAATGAATAGGTCTTGAGTAAGCTTGGGAAACACCGAAAACCAAAGTAGCCTAAAACAGAACAAGGATCCCATACAAACAAAAGGCAACTGCTGCATTAGAATGACAACTACTAAACAGGGCTCACAAAAAAGAAAAGACATAATAAAAATACTGGGGTAAAAACAAATAATGACAGACAATTCAAAAAACCACAATTGTAGACACAATAGCAATTACAATGATAAAGACAAGAAAGAAAACAATCACGCAAAGCAGTCAAGTGGATTCCAATATCAAAAAATGGAATGGGAGAGACTGGTAGAATAAAACATAATTTGTTTAAAAAGATAAATTTAAGACATACCAACATAGCTGACTTCAAGTAACCTATGATCGATTACACTTTCTCTTGTGCCATTTGGAGCAAACCTAACATCAAAAAACTTGGAAAATAGTTGGAAATAGACAACTTTTTGCAAGAGAAAGGAATAATAAACAAGGATAATATAAAATAAACAATGTACCACTATCAATAAAGCTGAAAAATTTAAGTATTCTAATGTGATAGTGTTATTATTGTGTCGTCGTCATCATTGTTGTTGTTATTCATACTATTGTTGTTATTATTGTGTCAGCTTTGCTGTTTTCATGATTGTAAGAAAATTGGATATTCAAGTAAACATAAATAAATTGGTACACGTTATGTTCTTGGAGCACGCTGTCTTTCCTCAAACTAAATTTAAAAAAGCAATAACTAAATGCAGTTAACACAGCCCAAGTGATAGCACAACTTTGCAAGAATATTCAATACTCTTCGAAAATCATATGCTTCAAAGAAATGAAAACATACCCTGTTATAC